>JAGPOY010008638.1:4848-17858 GCA_018983105.1 Silene uniflora | reverse complement strand
GATATTATTATTGTTGTGAAGAATTTGCGAATAAGGTAGGTTATCCTACTCGGTTTTACTGTGGTTTGCGTAAGATTTTCTTGTAATGTGCATATGTGATTGGATGTTGATATATCGATTGAGTTGTTGATTATGAGCGATGAGTGGTCACCGTGAGAAGGTGATCACGCCTAGGGTCCGTCTCCTGGTCTCTCAAGCCAGGAGAGGTGTGCACATTAATGGCTAGGTTTAGTGGAAGGGTTGCGGTCTGACCACTGGTGGATTAGGGTACCTGTTGCGATGGGTACCTGGCAGGGCTACATGTTGCGATGTGTAGTCGGTTCTGGTAGAGGCGAGGGTGGATAAGGAGATCACAACTCATTGTTTGTTACATTGCTTCCGCTTGTGTTCATGTATCTTGATTGTCTTACTTTTATCTGCGGTTGAACTGACCCCGGTTGTTTGTCTTATGACCTGCTGTGATCCATTCGGGGATGGTGAGCAGTTGGTTTAGCAGGTAATGAGCTTATGGATGATGATGTGCTTCTGGGATGGGAAGAGTCGCCACAAGCTTAGTAGCCTAGCCAACATAGTTATTAGCATTTATTATTAGTTGAAACTTTATCATTTAAGTTGTTATTATTTTATGAGACATATGTAAGACAAATAAAGTTATTATTAATAAAAGGACAGGCATTATTTCTTTTGATATTTTCACTACCCCGGTTATGTCGGGATGGTAATACCTCCATAGGCTAGGGCAGTCCTTGGTAAAGGCCCCCTGGTTTATGAGGGTGTTACAAGTACTACCTAGATGATTAGTACTATATATACGTATGGTTGTATTTGTTAATCACATGAGCAATAATACATTTTCTTATGCAATTATCTTTCCCCTTCTATAATCTTATCGGTCTATGTTTATATGTTTAATTTTGGTTGGAGCTGAAAGTTTGGAGAGGTTGGATTAAAAAGGAGGGCTGAGATTGGGGTTTGTCCGGTAGGTGAGGATTAACCCATTGAGGCATACCGGTAAAGATAATGGTCCTCAAGCTATGTTTTCCTGTTGATTTCTCCAAAGGTATATTTTTCAAATTTATGAATGAAATAGCTTCACATCAATTATGTCATTGGTCATTTTTCATATCACACTATAACCATTCATTCTAATAATCTCATTCTAAATGTTTATTTTTTCGAGGATATTCAAGGGATAAGGGACAAACATATTATTGGAAAAGTAGAGTGATAATGGTATAAGATGATTCCTTCTTAGGTATAATATTTTGAGACTCTTAAATTGTAAGTACTCCACATTTTGTATTAATTGACTTATTGATATTTTTGGACTCTTCTTTGTATATTTTGTCGAACATTTTCAGTTTTTTTGGTGAAAGATAGAGCCAACAGCCCAACATCCAAGAACAAACAAAAGATGAGCTTTCCTCACTATTATTCTTTCGGGTGCTTTATTCTCACTTCGCGTAAAGAAACAGAAGCTTTAGCTTATTTTTCTATTCATCTGATCGTTGTCCCTATTGTTTTTTTCCATTGGGAATTAAGGGCTTATATATAGTTTATGATGACTTAATTAAATTTTATTAATAAGTTGGATGTCGATGGTTGTGGGAAATTTCATGATTCGATAGCTGGTGCGTGTCCTTATTTATGTGACTGTCAAAATTTTTTGTCCGTCATAGATACTGTTGGTAACAAATTTTTGCTCCTTGGCATTGCTGTTGGGCTCCTTGTATGTTTATTACCAATGCAATTTGATGTATTTTATTTATTAATTCAGAATGTTGGTTCGCATTTTGAGATGTCGAATGTCGGTGTTCTTGATCCCGTCTTGCTAAGTTGTCTGAATGAAAGAAAGAGACTACGTAGCATAAATGGTCCTATAAGGTTATTCTCCTTGCAATTTCCTTATAGACTAGCCTTTCATATTCTGAATGCAATTGTTCCATTTACGCAGGTGAAGTGAAGATATAAAATTTACTCTCTCCGTCTCAATAATTGTTTTACCTTTGATTGATATATCCCTGACAAAGAATATAAAAAGGTAAACAAATGATTTGAACGGAGTGAGTAAAAATTTTCACATTTATTTGGCAACGCATTTTTTTTATATCATCATTTAAAAAAGTTGCTAATGAGAATATTTATCGAAGCTGAGATCTTTTGACAAGTAAATGAGATGTGATGGAGCCATGGAGGAAGTTCGGAATTCCTTGATTTTGTACAGATTGGCCTTATAGGTGAGTTCCTGGAGCCATGGAGGGAGTTCGGAAATTCTTTATTGTTTATTGTATTTGGTGAATTCATCAAGGATGATATTACATTCTATCCTTGCCACGGTTTTTTTTCCTATGTCTCTGACTCCTATTATGTATTATACTGAGTTCTATTCTTTGTGGTTTAGCATTAATTAGTGAAGATTCGATTCACAAAGCCCATAAAACATTTCTTCCAGTTGAATAATAATAGTGAACTAACCCATAATAATCACCAGGTCATATTTTCCAAACCCCGACAACTCTGTACATGCTGACTTTCACTTAAGGTTGTCCCTCTTTGCATTGGACTGCCTCCGAGTCTTCACCATAATCTCCAGGATTTGTTCTTGAGCATATTTTCTGGAATATACTCCGTATATCTCACTTATCCTGTATTTTTTGTCGTAGGTTTAACACATACGAGTATTATAGTATTGAATTTGAGGCATGTGAATGTTGTTATAGACATGTGAAATAGCCTGTAGCGATCAGTATTTTGCATCTTGGTCATTCTATCATAAACATATGAATGTTATTGTTATAACATGCAGGCCTTAGATGATGGCTTAAGTGAGAGTGCTGTTGATGGTTTCTTTTTACATGAAGACTGGAATAAAGACCTAAGGCTCTTTCGTGATGGTGAGGATGGTTTTCGTGATGGTGAGGATGGTGGGCTACGGATACTTCAGGTAGCTTTATCCCTCACTCCTTCCCATTCGTAACTCATTCTAAAAATTTAAGACAAGCTAGACATTCTAAAAGTTTAAATTACTAATCCCCCTTAAAACTAATAGAATAAGAAACTTGGAGTTTTTCCCGCCTAACTAATGTGGGCCTGATATTGGGCTTTTTCTTCTAATAATCTGCATTGCTTGAAAAATATCTAACACACTTACAACATTGAAAATAACACGGCCCAACAAACAAATCTAATGATATTTTGCAATATTTAATAAATCAACAGACGTGATCCCGTGCTATAGTTTACAAACGAATCTACTGATATTCAAATCAAATCAAATTCTCGGAGATTTTTATTTATTGAAATCAAATCAAATCAATTATTTACTCCTTACAATAATCGAAATATGTTGTTCCTTATCCTCATCCAACTCCTTTTCGGATCAGTATAATTGCTGAATTAGGGCGGAATATTTGCTGTAAAATTGGCAAAATATCAAATCATTAACATAAAAATCATAATAAAAATCAAATCAGTTAGATAAAAATCAAATCACTTAAATATTAACATATTACTCAATATTAATTAGAATATTACAATTATTGGAGAATAAAAATCAAATCAGTTAGATCACGGCTCCATCAATAACTTTAGAAATATCTTGCAATATTTTATCCGAGTATACATTTTTTTTCCAGAGGAAACAAAATATCCTCCATAAAACTAAAAGAATAAGAGATTTTAAAGTTTTCCCGCGTAAATGAGTTGTTTTATGTTGGGCATTGGGCTTCATTGTATCATATCTTTAACTAGGCCATCTCATTAAGTCCATACAATAAATAATGCTATGACATTTAAAATGAGGATAATATTTTTTCAACTTGCATACACATATTATATGTATGATGTGATAAAAATATTTTACTACTGTTATTTCTAAAAATAAACATGTTAGTTATGAATACTTTTTTAACGATAAAAATTTATTGACATTTTATGATAAGAAGTTCGGCTAAAAAATATGTCCACCGGCTCAATTTCAAATTTTTAAAATCCCCTATCTACTAAAAGAATCGGTATACTCACAAATTTTCCCTCGAAAAAGCATCTTTTTAAATAAAGAAGTTATTTATAATTTAATTGTATTCACTAAATAAGAAAATTTCAGCACCTTACTCAATTCTCTTTGATTAATTTTCAGTTTTAATTCTTTTTCTCGAAACAAAATACAATACCGAGAAAAATGAACAATTAATGAGACACCACTATTATTTTACAGTTCAATTTTACTCAGTTTTCTTAAATGATTTTATAGCTTAATTTTGTTTTTCTCATATAAAAATATAATGACTTGAAATATGAAAATTTAATGGGGTAAATTTAGCATGATTAAGTAATAAGTAATACAAAAATAAAAACTTTATAAATACCGCGCATTCATTGCGCGGGATCTAAACTAGTTACTATAGTAATATACTACTATTTCTGTAACCATCCTTTAGAAGCTGCTTACTAATATACCACTATTTCTGTAACCATCCTTTAGAAGCTGCTTACATCTATTCATATTACGAGCATATTACGAACTACGGGGGGAATGTCTGGTGATAATCTTGCAAACGACCTCCAGTGTGTACAGGTCTTTGAAGTCACAATGTCACAGCTACGCTATTTGTATGGTGACCATAAAAATGGCACATGTTCATATGTGGAGGCTCCTACTTTCGGGATAAGATAATATGATGGTCCTGATTCCCCGAGAGTCGAAATTGATTCCATAACCTCATGGTTTTATGTTGTCCGCCTTGCCATAACAAGGTTTACGATTAGGCATGGACTAAACGGTGTTAGAGAAGAAGTAGTCACCAATGCATTGGTGGACTGCCAAGACTCGAAATTTGTAGCCGTGGTAGCTTTGAAATGCTGCCATCAATATACCCCTGTTTTCCTTTGGCAAGAATAACGAGATTGAAGGAACGAGACTACTCATTGTAATTGTTGCCATTGAAAGCAGCCGGGGTTCTCAACGTGAACAAGAGAGTATTGTTGTGATCGAGTCGGATCGATAAGTTGATTGGTTTCGGTATTTGTCATAGTCGGAAGAAATTGAGAGAAAACGCAGAGAAAGTTTGCCTCTAAGAAGTTTGTGATGGCTCTGAAATACTAGATAAATTTTATCGTATGATTGAAATCCTTCGATGTTTGTTCAGTAACAAAAGTACTTTTCTGCCCATTAGTGGTTGGCAAAACAAATGAAAACAAGATCTTATTTATTTTCATTTTTAATATCTTTTAATTAATGTGATACCGATCGAGTTCGAGTATCACCTGGTGGCACTATGCCGCTATGGGCGCTATTTCACTTTCTTCTAAATAAGTAGAGTATATAAGGAGTATTTAGTTATGTTTGTTTTGTGAGTATATAAGGATTATTTAGTAATGATGGTATGTATTCTAAAAGTGAGAGTGAAATACAGCAGCAACGGTACGACAATGGGGATTAAGGAATGTCAAATCTTATACAGAGTACTTTGTTAAATGACACAAGTTTTGTATTGTGCAAGTAATTTTCTCTTTTTCTCTTCAAAAACAAGATTTGAAAATTTCAGATGGATACATAAGATTTGGAATACTTGAAACGTAAAACCGGAAATTTACCTTTGTGATTATTAGTTTAGTTTATCTTCAAAATTACTAAAAGCCTGCCATGTCTGATAATAATTATTATTTCGCATGTTTAATGTTGCTCCATTGTCATTGTGTGAATGGTCAGTTATGTAATTGAAAAAATTCAAGTGTTAAACTAATGGTGTGAATGTTATGGTTCGATCTTTCCTTGGGTAGTTAACATGCCTTAAAAGTATGAGCTACAGAGTTTATTATTCCAATCTTTTACGAAGTATACTTTAATTAAAAGCTCTTCCTAATTGATGGCAATGGAAACGGAAATAAGAAGTTATAACTTGCTGGTGGCTTAATATAATACAGACAAGTTCATAGTTGTTGTTATGAGTCAATGTTTCTATAATTTCTTACTGGAAATAAGATTCTAAATGCAATGATTGTTTACTTATTCTCCTCTTATTTAGTCATAAGTAACACAAAGTAATCTAAAATGTTTTGAATTGTTTCGAATTTGATGCCTGTCTTAATCAACTGCTAAGGTGGCACAAGTTGCCATTGCTGCAAAAGCTGTGGCTTAAGAGTGTCTTGCTTGAATTTGGTTGCATATCGTGAGACAAGTAGTACAAATAAGCACTAGAAGAAGAGCAAGTCGAAAAAGCATGTGCCTCTTCGGCACTGTTTACCATCAATACAACCCAACTGAATACAAATATACATATAGTAAACTTTGTTAAATTCATTCGCACACAGTGATAATGTTTGCCTTTGATACAAACTAACTTATTATCCATGGCCTCTATATCATTCATTTATGGCAATTTAAATTAAATAATTCTTACAAAGAATAAAATAAGGTAAACAAATGATTAAGGCGAAATAGCTTATACAAAGTGATTGATTAATGATTGATAGCTTGGAGCTTAGAACGTCTAATTAACTCAAACCGTTTTATCAAGACCATTTAATTTATGTATCTATATTTATATTGACCAGATAAATAGTGAATCCGTAATGCATTCATCTCACAACTTTAACAAATAAATTTAGTTACTAAAACTTTTTTAAAACCCCCGTGAATTTTCACGGGTGTTACACTAGTTTGTTTAGAAACCCGGAGACTCGGAGTGGACATTTGTTTGCCAGTGTCCGGAAAGTTTTGAGGATCTCTAATTCTTCTGACTTCTCTGTATCAAAGCAATCATCGCAAATTCGGTTCTTCAATCTCTCTCGCCTCTTCAGGTTTTTATCTGTATGTTTCCCCGCTTACCTTTTTGTCTTTTAAGTTTCTTTCTCCTTATAATTGTCAACTCAGCATGAATTCCCATTGATTTATGATCCCTTTTATCTTTTACCCCTGCCCTCTATCTGTATGTAATCATTTTTCCTTATCCTAGTCTTATACCTGTGCAAATTGCACGGGTTTGTTATTTAAAAAAGACTCATGAAGAAGGTATATATAAGATAAGTTTTATAATAATTGATTAATTATCTTATTTTAAAGTTATTTATTTTTAAAAATAAAGTTTTAAATAAACAATAAAATCTCTCTATATTTTAATGAATTTTAAATTACCAGTCTAAAAAATGAGTTATAAAGTCGTATTTAATTTTTTAGAGTTAAATTATAAATTTTATTTGCAATTAACGTAAATAATGCATCAAGGTCAATTGACCAGGTAGTTATTGTAGTATGATATATCTTTTTGTTAGCTAAATTTGAGTTACTACTTTCTCTTAATATTCAAACGATTTCAGGAAAACTCGGCTTACATGTCAAACAAAATTATTTGGATGAAAATAAAAGAAAATTAATAAAACTGAATCGGTCAGAATAGTTGCAGAGGGCAAAATATTAAACTTGTTTTTCATTTACTCAAACTCGTACAAGGTTAAAATGGAAATTTTGATCTGTACACGTTTTAAATGGAAATTTTGACCCCGTTTTTCATGTAGTACCAATTGTTAATTAGTGAAACGGAATTAAGTGAAGATTATGACCTCGTGCAATTTTAAAACTAAAATTTAGTCTCATGCACTTTTGAAATGAAATTTTGACCCGTGCATTTTTAAAACGAAAATTTAGACCCATGTACTTTTTAAATTAAATTTTGATCCGTGCATGGGTCTATATTGTGCATTTTTAAAACGAAAATTTAGACCCATGTACTTTTGAAATGAAATTTTGACCTATGCATTTTTAAAACGAAATTTAGTTCCATGCATGCACTTTTGTAATGAAATTTTGACCCGTGCATATTTAAAACGAAAATTTAGACCCATGTACTTTATTTGAAATGAAATTTTGACCCCTGCATTTTTAAAGTGAAAATTTTGACCCATGCGCTTCACAAATTGTATAATAGCCAGCCCGTGATATTATTACTATAAATATAAAGAACCTAAAAAGTAAACAATAATGTAAAAGTGTGTTGATTTTAAGTGTTAAATCTCATTATATACAATATGAATGTGATATAGGAGTAGTTCTTTTAAAAAAAAATACAATATATACTACTAAAAATCTTAAACAATAATGTTCCCTCTAGTCAGTCATCAAGACTAATTTGCATGCAATTTTTTTTTTTACATATTTTATTGTTGATCGATTAATTTAGAAGTATCTTAAGTAAATTGTTTTCTATTTTTTCCAGTTCCATTTTTTTTTAAATCTGTGAATACTTTTTTTTAATGTCGCCTTATATATTATTTTGATATGTCATAGGGAGTAATACATGTTTTTTTTTTCACGGAAAAATTTTCATATCTTTTTCATCTAGTTAATTACTAGTTTAGATCCCGCGCAATGAATGCGCGGTATTTATAGAGTTTTTATTTTTTGTATTACTTAATCATGCTAAATTAACCCCTCATTAATTTTTCATATTTCAAGTCATTATATTTTTATATGAGAAAAACAAAATTGAACTGTAAAATTATTTAAGAAAACTGAGTAAAATTGATCTGTAAAATAATAGTGGTGTCTCATTAATTGTTCATTTTTCTCGTTATTGTATTTTGTTTCAAGAAAAAGAATTGAAACTGAAAATTAATCCAAGAGAATTGAGTAAGGTGCTGAAATTTTCTTATTTAGTGAATACAATTAAATTATAAATAACTTCTTTATTTAAAAATATGCTTTTTGGAGAGAAAAATTGTGAGTATACCGATTCTTTTAGTAGATAGGGGATTTACAGATTTTAAATTGAGCCGGTGGAAATATTTTTTAGCCGAACTTCTTATAATAAAATGTCAATAAATTTTTATCGTTAAATTCTTTGAAGAAAAAAATAAAGAATTTTTATATCTTTAAAAAACTGGATATATATTTGTAGGGAGATAAATCCCCCTATAAACTAAAAGATTACCATTTCTTCTAATATTCCCGCCTAAATCACCTTTGCTGGATTTGGGCCGACTTTGCAAACACAACATAAACATTGAACTGGACTGAATTGATGTTGGCGCTGCAATTTATCAAATCTGACCCAAATAATATATGCGCAGTAAATAATGAAATCTGGCCCAAATAATATATGCGCAGAATATTAAATTGATTCTGGCGCTTCAATTGTTTCTGTCGCTGAGTAGATCTCTCTTCCATTATTATTATTACATAATCAAATAATATTCTTGCCTAAATAACAATATCATCAAATTATTTCCTAAATCATTACAATTATTTCCTAAATAATTACAATAATCGCAATAATCTTTTTTTTTTTTAAAATATAGTTTCTTTATTAGTTTGTAAATTATAATGTTTTAATCAAAATAAAATAAAAATGGTATGAAATTATAAAATACGGTGTACAAATAACTAACACGGTGTGATAAAAAAAAATTCATTAAAATATAGAAAAATTCATTGAAATACAGATTTCATGATGATGTAGTCCAACTTTTTTTTCATTAGTTTTGCAGTGTAATTTTATCCCAATAACAAAATACATGAGTTGAAATATAAAAATTACTGTATAAATACGGAAAAAATAATACACAAAAAAATAAATATCTATAAATACCGCGCATTTACTGCGCGGGATCTAAACTAGTTTATAAGTAATGTAATACTCATCATACCAACTAAAATCTTGTAAATCTTTATAGAATATGCTAAAAATACTTAATTAGTCCAATTTAGGAAATATTTTTTAGGCGGGAAAAATAGGAGTTTCACCTATTCATTTAGTAAATAGGGGATTATTTTTTTTACGAAGTATTTTTTTTATAGTTTCAATTTTTGTATCATATTGTAATTAATATCAATCGCATACTCGACTTTCAACTTGATTGATGTATAGTAGAGAGCATAAAATGTGGATTCTCTCAATAAAAGCACAAAAAAGAAGGTAGAGAACGTGGGGAACAATGTGGGGCACACTTGAAAAAAATAAAAAATATTGTACATTCAACCACAGACTGACAACTCAGCCTTGTGGTTGTTTGTTTTATAAATAAGAAACTAGTTTTTGAACCCGTGCACTGCACGAGTGGAAACAGAAAGTAATATTAAAAGTAAAAACTTACCTATTTTTTGGATTTAGTAAATTATTATTAAATTTTAGAAAATTTCATTTTATCTACTGCCCAAACTTGTGATAGGTGAAATCTGAAAAATTGTTATAAAATAATTGTAGGTTTTATAACCTATTTATTTACGCAATATACATTTAATTTTACTTATTATTGTACGTTTTTTTTATCATATAACCCCTCTTGTCTGTTTTCTCTCAGTTCTCCACATTCTCTCTCATTTCCTCTCTTACCCATCATCGCCTGGAAGTCTGGAAGCAACGTGCAATATCACTGACCGACTACCTCGAGACCCATCAGCAAACCCTCCACCGCAGTGGTGACCGCACCCAACACCTCGATCCACGACATCCCTATATTCCAGCAGCCCGCCCACAATAAACGACCATCTTGGAATCCATATTGCACGTCCTCCAACTACATACCTTAATTACCCTCTCTCGCGCGCCTTGACCATCTCATACGTCCCTCACCGTACCTAGAGCATAACAACCACGATCCTGACTCCATAACTATTCTCGTAAACTTATGTGACACCCCACCCCATCATTACCCACCCATCTCGACCCCTCCCCTATCACGATTTCCACCGCATCAACACCACCCAGTTCATTTGCTTTTCAAGTCGCCAAATACTATTTTTTTTATTTCTTGTCTTTTGTTTATAGAGTTATGTTAACACTTATCTCTCAACATTGTAAATCATTTTGTCATGCAACACAGTTAATTTGGGGTAATTTAAAATGGCAGATTGAACAACAAAATTAAAATTGATAAACTTGTTATGAAACATTAGTTAGATGGATGTCCATTGGGCTTATACCCATTATATATGTAATTAGGGTGTTAATAAACCCATTATCTATGTACTATATATACCCCATATGAGATGAATAATAACTAACCCTCTTACCTCTCTCAATCTATTTTGTTTGTTTTCTCTCTACACTTTCTCTCTATTATTTCTTATTCTATAACACGTTATCAGCACGAATGCTCGCAAAAACTGACTAAGGTATGTTTTAGTTACCATCCTTTATCAATTACATTCATGTGTAGATTTGGCAGATCTGAATTCATAGATGTCGTTTGTCATCGATGATATTGCTTTAGGGTGAGGATTGACCCGTTCGTCAATTGATGATATAAGTGGTAATGTGGTATCATACTGCTTGTCTATTTGTTTTCCTTACTTTGCCTCATTTCTTAATCCATCACATCAGTCAATTTACTTTATTAAATAAATATCCATGGCTACTTAATTCATGCAAACTCATGAATAGACAGATGATGCTCTTTCAAACTCTCGTCTGTATGCTATTTTATTAAAGGATTAGATTTCATTAATACACCTTATTACTCCTTGGAGTATTAGATTGCTGGATTTTGACATTAATGGTTGTTTGAGTACATATTGATTATTTATTTTTTGCTTTGATCAAAGTTTGTAAGTTCCATCTAATACTACTGATTGTGTTTTATGATGTTTAAGTATTTATTATGCTGTAAAATCGCCTATTAATTTGTCTTCAATCAATCTGCTAAAGACAATATCCTATTAATTCAAGGCGTCTTTTATCGTTACAATATGGGACAATGAACGTCTTTTATCAATTTAATGGGGGTTGATCTTTTATCACTATAATTCGAGACGATCTCATAACTATTAAATTGAGACGAGGCGATCTCATATCTATTTAACATAAGACTATCGTCATTATAATTTTAGACGATCTTCTATCAATTTAAGTGAGACAATCTAATTCGTCATGATACAAGAGGTTCTTCTATCTATTCAATGTAAGACCGTGTCCAACGAACTCATATATATTTAACATAAAATGATCGTCATTTTAATTTAAGACGATCTTCTATATCAATATAATATGAGACATTCTCCTATCTGACATAATTTCGACCACTTAGTGTGAGACGGCCTCCCATCTATTTAATGTGGAGCGGTCTACTGTCATCATAATTTACGATGTTCTATCTATTTAATTCAAGACGATCTCATATTTAATTAATTGAGACGAGCTCCTATATATTTCATGTGAGACATCTCGTATCTCATCACATAATGTGAAATATTCTTTTGTTAGTGTAATAACAACCTCAGTTCACCATCTCTATAATGTGACTGAGTCTCCTATAATTTTAATGTGAGACAATTTTTTTTTTTTTTTTGGAATAACCTTACCCATTTCTTTTCACCCCTCAATAGGAAATCATATTTTCTAATTTCTTGTGACTTAATTATTTATCATTCGTCATATTTCTCAAAGGGATATTAATTCCAATTTATTTAAGACATATATATGTCATATAACAATTCATATATTTGGTGAGATGATCGACGACAAATTATTTTTAGCACATACGATATAATAGCTAACCATAAGTTAGCATCCAACTTTAGTGTGGCAAGTCAGTAGTGCACAATTGCACATATTAAGGCATATCTAACTCCAAATATGGAGGATTATAATAGATTGCTTGCAAACTACTACTATCAAAAGTTGACATATATGATCAACACGTGCTAAAAGAACTTTGATGTAATATTGAGTTCATTTGAGTTTTACTATACCCGTTTATTATAAACACAAAGCTTAAAATGTGCTAAAACTCTTATGTGTAGCATGTAATTATTACTCCATATTACAACAGGAGACTACACTAAATTTGAGTATGATTGAAATTTGAAGATCTAAACATTGGCATTCCACGTTAATACTCGAGGTTGAAAAAACCTAATAATAATTCAATTGTACAAATTGATATTGCTTTAGTGGTTTGACAACCACATATCAAAATACGAGTAATTGTGCAAATGACATTTCACAGTTTGATTATTATCATGTAAACAAGTTGATCTTCTAAACTGGGCGTCTGGATTTAGCACATTAAGAGCC
>JAGPOY010008628.1:0-14649 GCA_018983105.1 Silene uniflora | reverse complement strand
CATTGATCTCATACATGGAAACCTACAAAACATCAACAAATGAGGAGGGCTCAGGATCCTTTGAAGACAAACACTTGGCCTCAACAGCAAGTGTTTTAGCACTGCCTCTGCAAGGATCACCACCAAATACGGCATTCGAAACACCAATAGTACATTCTTGTTTTCCTTCGCAGAGCTGTTGAGAGGCATAGTGAGTAATCATTAGTAACGGTAATATAAGAACATTACCCCCACAGTCTCAAAGCTTCGTGTCCTTGGAGTGGTAAAAAAGGGGTTTAAATGTATGCAACTTAACCTTGCGTTGAAAACAATAAGTTGTTTCGAAATGACAATAAACATAGCATTGGACTCTTTAGAGCAAAGTCTAAAGTCTCTCATGGCTTATTACCTTTGCCTTCTCACACATCGGTCACCAAAAATAATTTACACTATTTTTAAATGTGGAAGTCTAAATTCTAATCATACAAAAGAAGATAATGGAACTTCAAACACGACACAGAATGTCGGTCAGAGAATCCACTCTTCTAATATACCCCTTGTGTTCAAGACAATAGTTTACGCCAACAGCTAATGTATCCTTTGACATGTTCTATGCGATGACTAATATTGTCATGAAATCGATAAAATACTGCCGCTATAGATTCTTTACAACCACTTCTCCCCTTATAATTCTTTCAAGTTTCAATCTCCCCCGACCCCCCACCAATAACTGAGGCCGCCATTCTGACAACTGGTTGAGGACCATTTATTTATCAACGACAATGACAACCACTGCAGTCAACTCAAACCATCGCCCTCCTCATGTTTGACCATTTTTTTTACTTTCTTTTATATCTTCTTTTCCGATCCATTCTTGTCAGATTAACTTTCTTCGTGATGGTTTTGCGTAAAAGAGGTCAGGGCCGGACTTTCCGGAGGCCCCTAATGACGCCGTATTTAGGAGATTGGTAAACCCTTGTTGGAAAAGGGTTAAATTTGGGTTTTGGCATACAAAAATTTTGAGATCTTGTTGAAGTATGGAGAAAATGAAGTAACATGCTGGTTGTTAACATAATGGGGGGTAACATATGATTCCGGTGGTAGTGTCACTGTTCAGGGTGCTGTGTCAGCAAACTGCCAGTGTACAAGGATGGCAGCTGCAGTGGGTGTGAGGGATGCTTGATGGTAGGTATGTCTGGGTGGTTTCGGCATATGAAGTGAGATGATGGGTTAACTTACTTTCTCTCATTTTTGTATTATTATTCAAGTGACTAGAATTTGTTTAAATTATTGGCCGGGATAGAAGTGAAAAGTACTAGAATATTAACAGAGCTGGCGTCGCCCACTTACCTCAGAAACCACATTGAAAGACTTTGATGAGTGGCAACTGCCTGTAGAGTATCTCTGACAGCTGCCATGTGGGATCCCGTAGCTGGCAAAAGCAGTAGAGATGGCAAATCCAGGTTCACAGTGCAAATGCATCTCTGGAGTTGTGTCATTGATAAAGATCTTTCCATCAATAGTGTCACTTGTCAGCCATTTCGAAAGAGGGGGGTAATGCGTTTCTGATACCTCGGCACATACGATATGCGTAGTGTGTGATGTTATGGATATCTCAAAAGGATTACCCCCAATCTCTTCAAATATGACCAGTAAGTTGTTTGAATCCTTCAGCCATGATCGTGGCACATGGTACCTGCAAATTCAGAGAACCACAATACGAGGAGTTATGGCCATTGGTTTTTGGGATGCAAGTGAATGCTTCCATGCCAGGAAAGAACATGAAATGCAGTAATAATCTACTAAAATCGTCTAATTTGAAATGCTACACATTATTTTTGCACGATAATTCATGTTAGTCAGCCTCAAGTCAACTTGGGATGCCATATTAATTTGAACATAATGATTTGCGTCAGCCGACCCCAAGTCAGTACGTTCCCTGTTATTTTGAACATTATGATTATGATTCCTGTTCGCCAATCCCTATAATTTGCATATTATTTTGAACACAATCATTCATGATAGACGACCCCAAGTCACTTCGCTGTTATTGCTGCTTCATTGTTAATCACAATGATTAATTGCTCTAAAAGTCTTCGCTAAAAGTTGGAAACCAACCTTTGCTAATTCTATTATCATAAAATACACTAATACATAAACTAAGCTTGCAGTGACTCCAAGTATATGGCTGCAAGCTCAACTAAATGCTAACTAGCCAAAGCTCACACTGAATGGCTCGAGCTCTACCTTAAGTACGCCAAGCAGCCAACTTGAACAAACGTCTTTTAATTTCAAGCCATAAAAAATAACTGATTTTTACATAGACGCATGCGAGTTTCCGAGTGACTAGAGGTGGCAATTGTGTCAGGCGGGTCAGTTATGGCTCGAATTATAGCGGGTCGGGTCATGTGGAGTTTCCGTGCCATTATCGGGTTCAGGTCATTCCAGGCCATAATTGTGTGGTTAGGTCGGGTAAGTTTCAGTTCAGGTATTACTAAGTTAATTCGCTATCAGGTCACTGGATTTAGACAATATCAAGCCATCCATATGATTTAGTCAATATCAAGTCACGGGGTCATGATGGTTCGGGATTGGGTAAGACCATATAAGGTTGTTATCATTATCAGTTTAACCTCCGGTCGAGTCGTTTCGGTTCATCTAATTTTTAGGCTTCACCGGGCCAGGTTTCGGGCAGTTCTAGTCCTTTCCTCAGGTCCGATCAACTTTACCACTTTACCAGAACGCCCTACATTGTATAATACTTTGCTACAGGTAGTACAACTAGTATTTCACGTTCCAAGACGGGGGTGTAAGGCTTATATAATGGAATTAAGGATGCTAATGGCTCGAGATGATCTGCGATGACATAAGATGAACTTGAGTGAGAGGTAAAAACCAACCTTGGTTGCACTTTGATGTACCCAAAACTCATACATCAACCAAATCTATAGGGTTTTAGCACATCAAGACTATTAAACACAATTAACAAATTCAAGAATGATTTTCCAGGAGCAATACGTTGCAAGTTCCTATGAAAAAGACACTGCCATTAAATCCCTTTTGAAGGCCAAATACTTCCAATCTCTACTGCAAGTGCCAAACAAGAATGAGAAAAGGCCCCAAAAAAAAGCAAAAAAGGAACATAACCTTGAAACGATGAACAAAATAAAACCATATCGAAGTAGAAGAAGCCGCCGGGCGAGAGTAAAGCGAAAGAAAAGCGTGTAAAAAAAACATTTTGGGTGTAAGACGAGCTCATATAGAAGCCTTTTTTAATCAAAAAAGGGTAAGAAACATACTCGCATAAAATACCCATTAATATAAGATGCAGATGTTTACGGGGGAGGAGGAGAAATTTTTGACTTTATCTAAAATGACATATAAAAAGAAATGGATGGTGTTATTACATTTAATGCCTTTTGAGTTCCATCCAAATAAAAAATGATTTCTCCTCGCCCCTCGTAAACCCAAATGAATACTCCCTTTGTTTTTGTTTATTACACGTAGCCTTATGCACAACAACAAAAAACCTTTTTAGATTAACTTGGAGGTAGTGAACTATCAATAGCTATGCACGGATTAAACTCCTTTCATCTTAGTGGGAGATAAAAGTGCTACAACAGTAAATGTAATTAGAAAATTAATTATATTAAATGGAGCATGGGAAAGACAATGCTTGGGTAAGTGTAAAACGTCAATTTGGGTGAAAATTTGCCAATTTGTCAGGACGTCTAACAAAAAAGAACAGAGGGAGTAATGATTTCTCCTCCTTCCAATAAACCCATACCACCCATTGTTCATCCATCTTCTCCATTCGCACTGCAAAAAGCACCACGTATCTTCATCTTCTATAATCATTTCCCATAATTTATTTTTAAAGATAAGTCTTTGGTACTTTTTAAAAGTGGCCTTCCACATAAACACACAAGCGCTCAATCTTTTTCGTTCTTGTTACATTAATTTCGCTGATGTCTTTCTACTTCTTCGATCTCCATCGTAATTGTGTACATTGTACAGTTTCGGGAGTTGTGTCGTATTTCCCCATATCCCAGGCATATCTGATGTTGCATCCAGTCTCATGTCATGTCGACACGCGACACGACACCTACCTGGCGTGTAGAAGCAACACGTGCAGATAAGTGGAGCTACACCCTAATATTCTTCAAATACCCATTCTCATTGACAATGCTCTATGCAATTATACCTCTCCCTAAACCAACCCATCTGGCCATTAGATAAATATACAAAATTTACGGAACACATTAGAAAATAGAGCAGTACATACCTTACTTGAGTAGGCTTTCCACAATTGGTTGTACACTTGTCCGAATCATATTTTCCACGATAATCGCAAGTACTTTGACATCCATCTTTTGGAGCAGACAACGTCCAATACCTTCCAATATGATGGCCATTAACCCATGCCTGGCCTTTACCCATACTTTTCAAATCAAGGGCAACAGGTTCCATCCCACCAGGGGCATCAAAATAAGTCTGCAATGGACAGACAAGAAATGTTCATCATAATTATGTATAAGTAATTGCACCAAAAAGACGAGCAATACAGTTTGAATAAATAAGGAATCATAAACAACCCTCTTTGCTTCAAAGAGTACAGTCAGAAGAAGGGAGAAAACTGTCAGATTTAATTTACAACGATACACTAATGACTTTCATAAACTATAGCAAACTTAGTTATCTTATCCTTAGATACGAAGACATATACTGATGAGTAGTGATGCATAGCCTCTAGGAATGATCGAAGAAAGCTAGTAAACACAATAAGATTTCTCAAAAATGAGCAGGGAAATCGAATTGTATTTGCTGAAAGATTTCTACGGTTAGACTTAGAGAGAATTACAGAAAATTCTTAGAGAAAGATTGTAGAGAGAGAACTGATTTACACAAATGACCAAAGCTTACAAAATGAATTCAGCTACCAACAATATATAGCCAATTCTTGTAACTAAAAACTCTCCTGCCAATGACTGGGTTTTGTAACCAACTTCCTAGTTGGATGTTGGATGTCAGCTAGCCTGGTAGTTGATTTGTTTCTTACAATAAAAATACATGCCCGTAAATAATTAGTTGGATATGACTAAAACAATACCTCTAAAGGTTCTTCACCTAATACACGTGCCACCTTGTGCTTTGCCCAAAAGCCTAAGTCAATGATTTCCATCAATTATGTAACAAGTATCTCCCAAATAGAGCTGCATTCTTCCCCATCGTCTAGTCTAAGTCATCTTCTCTCTTCAGCTGCTTTTGCTGGAAAATATAATTCACCTTTTTCTTTTCTTTCACCAGTTTCTCTTCTTTTCAATTCAGCTTTCATTAATCATCATCTCATCTTCCTCAGAAAGTAAATCACTATCAATGAAGCTCGGAACTTTCTCTACCCAAAAGACTAGTACAAGTAAGCCATCTGTTTTGATTCGCTATTTCTGGCGAATTCAAGTTGATTTCCGACTTATTAATACTCGAATTTATGGCAGTGTTTCGTGAACTTTGGCATATCAATTACCAAACGAATCGCAAATTGATACTCTCAAATCAATTTGTGATTCACAGCCCTAGGTTGCGGAACTGGTTATCTGTTTATTCACAATCTTGGCTCATAATAATCCACGCCTTGACAAAGAGCTCGCCTTCGAGCTTCATCTAAACTAAAGTTAAGAAAACTGCTTTTCATGTCATTCATACATTTCCATGTAGCATCCTCAATAGAAAACTCGGACCATTGCATGAGAACATAAATTACTCCATCATGTCTCTTATTAGCTAGCTTTCTTGCCAAAATTGCAATGAGTTCAAACATTACAGAAAAGGGATTAACGAAGAGACAAAAAAGTAGTACAGAGTAGCATGTTTCCAATGTTAAAATCTGTGAGATAAGTTACGAGGTTGTTTGGTTGATAAAAGTAATCACAGGCTAAGATGATATCCATGAAGGCGTGTCACCATGGGAAGCACTTTTGTGAAGTAATACAGTATGACACATGAGTATTTACCTTGTACCAGCTCAAGGGATGTTCAACAGCATCAACCGTCAAGTCAAGCCAAGAAGCTTTTTTGGTTCCCTCTAATGTGTAAATTTCCTGAATTTCGCCTTTAAGCCCAACCTAGAGTGAGGAGGACTATTAAGAGAATAAATAATAGTTCATAAACAGTATACAAGTCTTCATCAGCAATGGACACGAAGACTGAAAAAAGTTAACAAATGCTCTGAACAATGTTGTTGGATCAAACACATAATAGAGCACACCAATTTGTCGTAAAAAGTCCTCTCTTAAATTACTTATCACCATTCACCAACCTACAGAAAACAGGCATATTCTAAAACCACACATTGTCTTTCACACTACTGAAAAACCATATCAACTCTCTGATCTTTAATGTCTCTGGACTTTTATGAGCGTTATGAAAATAGAAAATACTCCCTCCTACCCATAACTAATGTCCCATTTGCCAATTTTGTTTACCCACACAAATGTCCCATTTGACATATTTATGACTCTTCTACCCTTTTCTCTTTTCATTATTAACAACTCAACCCACTCTTACCCATTACTTTTCATTATTTAACTCACCTTTTTCTTACCCTCAAACAATACTTTTCATTATTTAACTCTATTCCTTAATTCCTGTGCCCCTACCCAAATGGGACATTAGTTATGGGTAGGAGGGAGTATAACATATGAAATTTTGAAGAAAAGTGATACGAAATACACTGCAGCCATTTTGACATTTTCGCAGATAATTCTTATTTTTATAAAACTGAAGTAGATGGTTCATCTCGGAAAGGGGGAATCACAAGTAATTGAAAAAGAAGTCATATGCAATCACGATTTTTCTCAAATCAAATCATGAACTTCAAAAAAGAGACAAGGGATGACAAAATACAGAAGAAAATCTGATGTATCATCAATCAGAGGCATTATGACCACACCTACCATAGTGCCAGCAGCCAGCCCGAAGCCAAGTGGATTCTAGATGCAACTAAGAAAAGGAAAATGTACTGTGGTCCAACTATGATCAATGTGAATAGGCTGCAAATATTTAAGATGACTCGTAAGAGCCCTCAGAACTAGTTTGGTCAAAGTTTGGCTTGATGTCGATCAACTTTTAGCTTGGAGCAATCCAAGTCTTTCGGTCCTTGAGAATTAGACCCTCAACTTGAGCATGATGAGTTTTGTTCATTTTGGCTCGATGTACATCGGTTAATGTTAGGTTTAATTGTTAAGTTGAGTAGTTGAAGTTGAATATAACACTAAGGGCTTGGTTGGATGGAAAGACTTGGAGGGAAAGGAAAGCGAGGGAGAGTAGGGGATTTAAAATCCCTTGTTCGGATGAAATGGAGGGGTAGGGATTTGGAGGGATCCATTTTCCCTCCGTCAAGGCAAATCAAAATCCCACCAAGGCTCCAACATAGGAAAGATTTGGAGGGATATTTAAAGGAGGAGAACCAAAAACCCAAAATAGAAACGAGGAGGATGATCCTCCTCCTTTGAGTGTAAGGAGGACGTCCTCCAAAAGGACACAAGTATTTCTTAGGTATTATTGTGCACAAACTCTTATTTAAGATGTGTATTATTGGGCTAAATTGTTGTTTAAGACACAGATAAACAACAACAACATCAGAGCCTTAATTTTGTCAAGGAATGGATCAATTTTTGTCTCAACTATTGATATAAATTAAATGTTTAACTTATTTTATAGTTTAAACGGGTATAACATCAGAGCCTTAATCCCAAAATGATTTGGGGTCGGATGACATGAATCCCAAAATAGTTTAGTGTTTTCACTCTAATATAACAACTAGTATTGGTGCCCGGCCCCGACGGGCTACCTCCATTTAGCATTAAAATTTATTCTCAATTAAATAAAACTACTTTAAAGTTGAATAACTCATAAACTTATCATTAATATATTTTTCTATGACATATCTTAAAATTACGATGAAATAAATTATGAGACAAATTCTGGCCAAGCTAAGGCCAATATCATAAAACTAATTTTCCTTTTGTCAAACTTAAGAATGTACCTGGTATATCCAAGATGATCCTGAAAGATTCATGTCCCCGTTACTTAGTCCTGTAAGTTTAATTTGACCTCTGAATCCACCCCCATCTTTCTCCAAAAAAGCACCATAATTCTAAATGACATAACCAACAAGATAGAACTGAGTGCCAACAGGCTTCAAAACATTCTTCAACCCAACAAACAGAAAAAGAAAAGAAAATAATTACAAAACAGAAAAACTTGAGGCAACCTTGTGCAGATGATACAAAGAAACTTAAATGAACTCATAAGAAGCTAAATATCACAAATGGTGATGAGAAAATATTCTTCATATGGTGCAAAATATACAATTTCATGGGCGGTCTATATTCTGACACAAGAGAGACGAAAGTAAAAAAAATATAGAACAAACAAGGTCACCTCCACTCTATAGATTTCTCTGCTCTCACGACTCCCAATGAAGAAAAAACCGAAAAGAAGACAAGGGAGGAAGGGAACAAGTGAAAAACAATAGATAAAGAAATTCTTCTATAAGGACTATAACTGACTCGATAACTGATAAAGTAGAATCAAGAATCATGACACTATGATAGCACTTATAACAGAACATTTTTCGGATGTAGCATACCTGCAGACCCACTGTCAGAGACAGAAGCACAACATCATTATATCCTTCCAGCAATTGAACAGGCTGAAATACTTTCACCCAACGGCCAACTCCACTACCTGGTGTTTCAAATACAGAAGTTAAAAATGTATGGCAGTCTTCTTGCATATCGGAGCATTAAGAGGTAGAAGATAGCATGGTTTTAAACCAAGACCACGTCAGTGAAACACGGCCGTTTTGTAAAGGTTTTGAAGATCTTCGTGACCGCATTTCACCACATTTTGAGGTGATATAGGCAGGATTTCGCTGGCTTAAGCCGGACCAGCCAATACCACGATTTAAATATGGTAGATAGGATCTGGTCTGCAATGTTCCACAAGTCTACATTAATCACGGGTAGAATATATTAAAAAAACAAGTGTGTTCATCAGTGGCCATTGGCCAATCTTAACACCGGCACTATATGTTGATACAAAATGAAGTTGACAGCCGGCATGAGTCTACAATATCATGAACACACACACACACACACACACACACACACGTGTTTGGAAATGCCATGAAAACACGTGTTTGGAGCCAGCAAGTTCATCTATGGGATCTGTCGTGGTTTAAAATGAGGGGACGGAATAATAGGATTGGAAATGCCATGAAAACACGTGTTTGGAGCCAGCAAGTTCATCTATGGGATCTGTCGTGGTTTAAAATGAGGGGACGGAATAATAGGAACAGGCTTTTGGGTCCTGATATTACACTACCACCTATTCCTGGCCTTAACAGCTACGTTATGACTTATGAGCCATGAAATTTTCAGTTCTGCGAATAAAACCAAAAGAAATACAATGGAAAGAACAACAAAGATCATGAATGTCTTTAATAACACCATCAGTCAAATGTTTACTAACTTCTCCCAAGAATTGGATGGCGTGTCTGCTTTCAAAATAATTGTACCAAAAGTTATAGCACTTCTATTTTGTCTCAAGCACCAGAACAAGCGGAAGCGCTGGCCATCAAGTTCTTATATGGGCCAGGAGGAATAATCATCTTCTTTGATTGCATTCAAGTTCCGGGGATTGACTGGAATAATGGAATTCTTATAAACAACTTCAAGTAGTGTAAGAGTTGCCATCCTTGTCTGTCTCCACTGCAGATTGCAAGGTGTCGAAAGTCTAAACTGACTCAGTGACCACAGTTTCGGCACACATCATTTTTCCATTATTTTGTTGTCATCCATTATTTTGTTGACAGGGCCTACTCTACTGATGTTGTTTGCTTTCCATATATCATCATTACAAACATCATTTCTATTACTCCGAACCAATTGACATTTATGCAGGAAATATTACAATACCTGCAAGTTGACCATTCACAAATATATGGACCACATCACGCATGCTATCAATTGTCAGTGCTGGACTTACTCCACTTCTTTTCCAAAATGAAATGTCATCAGCTGAAATATATATTCTACATTGCACCCATACACATTATAGGTATTAGAAAAGTCACCATGATTTTATT
Source organism: Silene uniflora (assembly GCA_018983105.1). NCBI lineage: Eukaryota > Viridiplantae > Streptophyta > Magnoliopsida > Caryophyllales > Caryophyllaceae > Silene > Silene uniflora. The sequence continues at coordinate 4,520 of JAGPOY010008628.1, read as the reverse complement.
TTATTTTCACCAAAATTTCACAATACCATTTCCAGAGAAAGAGAAACGAAGGACCGAGATACCAGAATAGCTCTCGTTTACATTAGCATCTAAACCCTTAGAATAAGTATTAACTAATAATAAAAACAACGGGATTAAAAAACAGGACCCTGACACGGCAGTTCAAGATAAGAAAATGATGGCTTGGCAGGTAAAAGCCTTCTAATAAAAAGGAAGCACAAAAAGATGAAAGAAATAATAAAGAAATTTCATAAAGCCAAACTAGAGTTATATGCGCCATTCAAGTCACTTCAACATCAACAATAATATTCCCAAATGCCTCAAGGTCTCCAACAGTAGGTGGGCCGGTGGGGTAAGGGGGTCGAATGTATGCAACCTCCCTCTGTGTCAAGAGAGGCTGACTTTGGATGATCAATCTAACAATTGTGTTAAGGATAGTATCAAGTGACTACTACTTCATAGTAAAAAGGAGCACAGCCAGTTCACCGAGTGATGTTGCTTTTACCCATCATAATACTTGGGAGAGACAGTGTCTCTAAGTTATTGAGCGATCACTTTTCTCATGGTCTTTATGTGTTTCGTAACCCTTTTATTGGGCCCAAAGTGACTCTTTCAATTTGTACCTATTTTCATAAGGAGCGTCACCACTTTATCGTTGACAGAGGCCATTTTATTCGTGAACCATTTTACATCATTCGTGATTGTTTATTGCTTTTGGTACCTCTTTTACTCTAAATTTGTGAAATGGTCATACCATACATAAAGTTATTTGAAGCCGTCTCTCAAGAGGCTTACTCTTGAGTGAGTTGTTGCACCCAAGCATAGACATGATCTTGCGTAACTCGTATAAGATTTAAAACTTTTAAGAGTAAGATCAATCACGTATACCTGGTAAAGTGCCACAGATAATCAGATAAATCTTTTGTCACATTTAAGTGTTCCAAGATGCCATGAACAGCAAAACTGCCATTTTTCCACACTCCAACAGACTCATCTACCCTCATCCAGTTTTTTGAAATCAAAGATGACCCATCACGAAACAATAGTACATGTTCCAATGCACTTGAGGGATGATGATTAGATTGTATTTCTTTAACCGATGTCTGAGCACCTACCTGCACCAAAATTCAAGAGACAATAAGATATCCAGAGGCAAAGATAAACTATGCAGCCACATTTAGGTCAATTATTTCAGAAATATAGTAAATTATCCCACAAATGGCTAGGCATGAAATAAACCATATCAATACTTCCACCAACCCCCGCCTCTTCTTTTCTCATCTTATACCCCTATTGGCTTAAATTATACAGCAACATAGGACAAAGGTGACCTTCAGAAAGATTCGTCTGAAATGAAAGCAACATCATGAGAAAACAAAGAACAGATTGGTGGGATAGCAAAGAAGAAAGAAAGTTTATGGGTGAAATGGGTCCATCATATCTATATGAAAAGAACAGATTGGTGGGATTACGAACCTTCAAACAATTCCAGTTGGACATGGAGGCAGGTATGCAAAGCTAGGGATGAATTAAGATCTGGATTTGTGGCAAATGGTTGGCTGACTAAGGAGTACTCTACCCATGGTGTGTATGACTGGTTGATTAAAGTTCATGTGAAAGTCAGGTGGTCACCATTTGTATGGAATAGGCTGTGTTTGCCTAAGATTAACTTTATTTGTTGGCTATATGCGCACAATAGGCTGCTGACAAAGGATCGTTTACTGAGGTTTGGAGTTATCTCTGATGGGATCTGTGATATGTGTGGGATGCAGCAGGAAACTCTTGGTCACTTGTTCTTTGACTGTGATTACAGTCAGAGGTGCTTGGTTTTAGTGCAGGCCTGGTTGGGATTCCGTTGGCAGGGCAATCTGATTGATTGGATGCTCAGGTGGAGATGTCGGTCTTTACTGCAAAAGAAGGTTGTCATGGCAGTTGTGGCCAGTCTCATTTACAGTGTATGGATGAATAGAAATGCATCGAGGCAGGATGGGGTGTTACAGCACCCTGCTATTGTACTTAGAAGAATCAAAGATAGTCTGAAAGTAAGAGTTAAACATATAATGAGTTGTAGTAAGCATAGGAATGCGTCTGTATGGCTTAATCAAATTGGTCTGGTGTAGAGGAAAAGGTTGAGCATGTGGTGATTGTATGTAACTTCTTGTATGGTGTAATGTTCTCATTATTAATATAATTCACATTTCACCAAAAAACAAAAACATCATGAGAAAACTAGTTTGTTAGCACTCAGCAGCATTATCAAACAGCATCTACATAGAATGGTGCTCAAGTACAAGCGAAAGAAAATTATGAGACAGCTACATTCATTCTAATTACACGAGTCGCTTGTATGTTAAATCTTATTTTTTTAGTTGAACGAGATCCTAAAACCCTCCCACGTCCAACACTTGTAGCATATAAAAGTTTGTGTTTTTGTGAAGACTTATATCTATTTAGAATACACAAGAGCTATAGTATACTTTATATAGTAAGGCTGTAATAGTATGGAGACTTTTATGTATTTAGAATTTGCAAGAGCTACAGTATACTTTATATAGGTAAGGCCGTAGTATGCAAAATACACACTTTTACAAGGTTACTTATTGCTTCATGTATATTGGGTAGACCTTGGTACTCCAACATGTTTGGAACAGTAAAAAGGGACTTTTTATCATGACTTTACAACATAGCACAACATAAAATTGGATGTGAAGACGAAGGTCAAGTAATAAACTATGTGTCAGCCAAAGAGCCATAAATAGCACAAGCAAGCACATGCTAGGAAGTTAATAGATATAACACAGTACAAACACCTTGACTAATGACATAGCCTAGACAACTAATTGATCAGAAGTAAAAAGCAATGCCTCGGGTAACCAAACCTTTGCAGTGTTGTAAGCCACATTCTTGCAGTCTGGTAATATACTGACAGACCATGGAGGCAGAGAATACACGTGACCCCGAAATTTCACTGAAGCCACTTTGTGCTCATTAATATTAGCAAGAAATGCTGAGCACCTACTATAGTTACCACCAATGCCTCTTTGTTGATAAACATGAGCCTGAACCATGAAAAAGAGGAAGTATGCTTATTAGAATGAGAACTATCTCAAACTGTCACACATAGCAAGGAGAGAATCTGGTGCTTCCAATTATTCCACTTTACACAATCTCGCAATGGAGTGCCACTTACATATCCACAAAAATGTATCAAAAAATGAATAGATCATTTAAAAAGAATAAGATATTGGCACTCAGGACAAACCTCCTGCTGTGGTCCCAACTTGACATACTGTGGTGAATCAACCGCAACTAGAGCAGCTTCACAAAGTCTGATTGCAGCATGCAGATCCTTCAAATGACCCCACTTAGGCTGGCTCAGAAGTCCTATTAATACAAGAGTTGTCAGTTCTTAAGCAACTACACAGGCTTGCATGCAGAAAAAAGCCACAAGAAACTTCATGTCCATACAGAAGAAACGCAAAGAATTTTTTTTACCATATTCATCAATGGGAGCATCATAGTCATAACTTGTGATGTAGAAAGGACCCCCAGATGTTCGTCCAAAATTTGTTCCACCAAAGTACTGCAAAACAAAGCAGGCTTTTATCTAAGTTATGCCTCAAAAATACTTCCCCTTACACTTAATCGGAGTCTCATAGAATTTGACAACTAATTTGAAATTTCTACACGTAAATGATTTATAAATTAAAGGGCCTTGTACAGATTACATTTTAAAAAGGTTTCCACCTCAGCTGTCTTTGAGCCAACAGCTTCCAAGTCAAATTTTATTTCTAAACAATACTCCATATATGGCAGGCATCACTTGTCAAAAATAATACTGTATAAAAAAATGACTGACCCCAAAAGGAAGATGGAGCCATCAAGGTATACAATACTCGGACACGTGTGGTAATTTTAAGCAGGTTTCACGATAACGCGCTTAAAGGTTTTTTTATTAACACTAATAGCCAATAAATGCTACCAGTGCACCTTGCCAAATTGACACAGGACAAAAGCTTATAAAAATCAAAACAGAAAAGAAATGCTGCCTTGTGATACTCTGATACTCATATTAGGAGTAGATTTACGTTGTAAGAAAAGGGGTACATCATGGGAATAGATCCCACGAATGATTAGTAGAAGCCCGTCGCGAAAGGTTAAGCTAAAAGAAACAATGTCGTCGCAGAAAAAGCAAAGCTTACTTAGCTGGATTACCATGTAATAATTCTGTAAGCTACCGCCCCGTTGGAAAAAGCGAGCCACAGCAAATGCTAAATCTTCAACAGGCCTATGAGGTAATCTTCCGCCCCATGTAGTATACCTATAACAAGTTAAAATAAGGCAGTGTAAGCAAGTAAGATAAAATTAGATACTTTAGCAAAACTCCTACGTTCTTTGGTGGAACATCCTATTCAGTTGGCTGCAACTAAAGTGTCAGCCCTTGATCACTTCTAGTGATTTGGAAAATTTGCTAGTGCTTAATGGATACTTGACTAGATGGGTCAACACGTCAAAAGTTG
>JAGPOY010008602.1:0-10829 GCA_018983105.1 Silene uniflora | reverse complement strand
TGAAAAACTAATTCTGTTGTTTAGAGATCTAACGAATTTTCCAAACACGATACATATAAAATTGAGATACATGTTTTTTTGCGTATCGCCAATTAACTTTTACATGGTTATATGTTTACGGGCGAGAATATATTGGTAGATACCGTAAGCTAATCTAATTTATAAATCTCATAATGGCCCGTCTTAGATATCATGGGTTCATTTTTGGGAAATTGAAAATTTCGATTTCAAGAATAGGGGAGTGTGCAACAATAAATAAAGCTAGAGGGGCCAATGATTATATTTATCAATAATTAACTCTATTTACCCCGAAATTTTGTTTTCACCAATTTTCAATAGATTTTTTTTAGTCAACTTAGCTGAGTTATATTACCAAACCATAACAACGCTAATCAACGTTTACAATCTGTTGTTTAGGAGTTGTTTAGGGAATTTTTAGGACACGCAACATGTATATTATTAAAAATGATCCTATTGGGAGCCTCGTGCATCTCACAGGCATTCTAACTTGAAGCTGAGATAAAGTTTCATTATGTAGCAAATAAGTGATAAAACTTTTGAATACTTTATTATTTTATTATTTTTAATTAAAAAATTAATTTAAAATTCAATTTTATATAACTTTTACATCATTAAATAATAAAATAATTATTAAAATAATGAATAAAGTAATATTAAAAATAATTTAATTTCAAAAAGTACGTTTTCGATTAAAAAATGATAAAATAAAACCCAAAACTTTTCTCTGACTCATATTCTGACCGTAACTCGACCTGAGACCCATATGACCCGACCCGACCCGTATTCTGTCCTGAACCGTATGACCCGACCCGTTTCACAGATCTAGCGACAACTAGAGGCATGTAAATTTTCTATTAATTATTGGTATGAGAAGGTGTACATTCGTCATGTCCGCCCCTCCCCTATATGACATCCTTGCTTTTAGGAGTCATTTTTTTCATTGTGCAAGACTCAGCGAAGTATTTTAGTCGGGTTAGCTATGAGAGCAAAATTTATTATCTTTGAGAAATTCACACTAAATCCATTTCATCCTCCGTTTTTGTATATATGCCGTTTTTTTTTTCAAGGTGACCCTTTGACTTTAATTTTTACAAAATATATTTGTCCAAAAATTATAAAAAAGTTACCCTTAATCATAATATTTAGTTTTATATTTCTTAGAGATATTAAAGAGAGAAGTGAGTATATCGAAATATGAGAAAGTCATATATAAAAAAAACAAATTAAAGGGAATATTTAGTTTTTGCACAGTTGTCAATGCGGTAAAATTATGTTCTAAGAGATCTAACATTTACTTTGAATGAACACATTGAATTGAATATATATAATTATGATATCTGTTGTTTTACGCAACATCATTCAATTTTACGTAGTTGTTATAGGTTAAAATAACTTCTAGAACACATAAAGACATGTTTTCGTTATTGAAGATTCATATTGGTGAACAACACCTTATTTATAAACATAGCGTTTTGTATTTAATTAAAAATAGGTTATACCTGCAATAATTAAAAACCTAACTACATACTATAACTTTGTCACTTGATATAATACTATTGAATAGCAAATCTTTTATGCTAAAAGCACTAATAATTCATCATGATCAACTACACTAACCATGATTTTTTCCATCAATGATTCAACATAGTTGAACTTTTTTTATTAACTCAAAAATATATATTTATAGATAATCCTAATCGGAGGCCCGTGCATCGCACGGGCTTTCCAACTAGTCAATCTAATTAAAAAGCAGTTGACATACATTACGTCACAGAGCATACAAAAAGTTTCTATCGAATATCATCAGTACAATTAAGGTTTTTATATTAAAAAATGTTATTCCTACACATATAAGTCAACCATAATGAGGTAAGAAATTCATGGAGGAATTGTGTCGTTTTTTCATTTGTTGAGTTTTCAAAGCCAAATAGATCGCACTAGAACTTGTAACTCTTACAGATATTTTTCATTTTAAAGTTTTTTGGGTAGATAAAAAACTACTTCGATCATGTTTGGTCATGGTACTGAATTGTTGTATACTTATATGTGCCCCTTTATGGCTTTATGATGAACAACAACAATAGTCGTTTCGGAATAATTTAGGTTGTGCTACATAAATCATTATTTGAAATCGTTTATGATTTAAGAATGTAACTTAATAACTTACTCATTTTCCTCCAATCATTGGTTTACCACAAAGGATTGGACGGAAGAAGCAATTTCTCGAAACTAACTAGTAACCACCAATCGTATATGCAACCAATGGTAGCATATTTTTGTGCCGTTCTGTACCACCCTTATCTCGGTGCACTGCATTATGGCCTTGTTCTTTTGGACCTAATTTTAGTTTACTTCAATTCAGTATGAGCCTTATAAGTTTAATTCAGTTCAAATAAGATTCTACAAGTTTAGTCTAGTTTAGTTAGGAAATTTCGGTGAAAAAGAACATAATTTCAGCATTTCCTTTTATTCAAATATGTAATCCCACCAATGAGACATGGAGATCTGATTGCCTGCCATTTAAGTGTTGACAGCCCTCGTGTAGTTCCTGCATGTCGTTTGACAAATGAGGATTAAAGCCTGTAAATTTATCATTTCACTTGATGAAACATAGAATCCCAAGCTAACTGTACATGTTCTAGGAAAAGCACATACCCAAAACCGAGTTTTGATTTATTTATTTTCATTTCTTTCTATTCGTTTCCGCTCTTCATTCAAATATACTCACTCTTCATTACCTAATTTATTCTGGACCGTTAATTTGATAGAAAACTATCCATTCCTCATCTTACAACTCCTTCTAGATGTATGAATTATGATGAGTCAATCTTTACCCAATGCACATGGTAAAAGTGGAAGAAAGGTATGAAATAGTATAAAATACTTGGCGCCGATTTTTAAACTTAGCAGCTACTATTTGCCGCAGACAAATTGGGGTGATACGAGTAGTAGTTTTCTACTCTGGGAAAGCCAAGCTCGTAGAATCCAGGAAAATCCGCAAGTAGGAGTACTGTCTCTGGGGCTTTTGAGTACTTTCGGTCAGTTGGCTTCCACCATACCACATGGTCTCGGCTATAATACTATAGTGGGCGTACCTTCACATTTGTGTACCCATGTTCCCTTTTTTCTTTTTTTAATTTTCGAAATTAAGGTTGTAGCCAAAAGATATCTTGAGGATAGAGCCTTAAAATGGAAACAGATATAGGAAAAAAAATGAATTAAACAGACTAGAACCAAACAATTTTTCACTCCGTCCCGCGGTGCCGAACTTCCTAAGAGTGCCTTCCCCTTTGTCAATATGTACAAAGCTCACAATCTCGGGGTTGTTCTTTCTTCTACACAAAGCTTACGTTCTGGTATCTTAAGTGTAAAACGAGTCAATATATTCTATTTTGTACGGAGTATATAAATATGATTACGGAGTTAGAGAGGTGAAGGGAGTATCGAATTATAGTCCGCAGTCGAGTGGGGTAGGAGTGGTAGGATCATAGAGTTCTTCCTTGTGAGTTTTAACAATGCTTCATGTCCCAAGACTCGAACTCGAGACCACTTATTAAGCTAGCACCCTTGCAAGTTGAACTAAGTGCTCATAAGTTTCATATTAAGATAATGTGATACATGGTTTATAATATACTAAAAACTACCAAAAAGAAAAACAAATCATAAACCAAAAAAACTACCTATTATGTAAGAGGATCTAAGAATAAGCTTATTGTGAGACCGTCTCATATGAGAATTTGATGCGAGTCGCAAATTCGTATCAGAATTAGTATAACTGAAAGAGTAAGAACTATAGTCTAGAAGGATAATATTTAACTGCACCACCGACTTGTGAAATGATGTGTTACTAAATAGTGTATTATTTGGTCCTTTACATTTGGAGTTTAGAGGCTTCACGTAGATGAGCAATTAAGCAGAAAGTTGTTTGATGCTAACTAACGTCACCAACCTAATATAAACAAAACATATAGCCTTTATAGACCGATGTTAACCTGAACCCAACTTTGCAAATTGAAATGGGTGCTGAGTTAGAGCGCGTCTCATACTTTATAAAGAAAAAAACTAATTAATTCAGGCACATAAAAACACTGCTTCATTATAAAAATAATTCGGTGGAATTCGTCAGCGTAATTATAATTAAAAACTCCCACAGAAAGGCTTAGCTTAGCATCAAACTTGTTTTGTGTTGGATTAAATAGAATCTAAAGTAGGTCATGTAAAGTCCACTGGAGATGCCTAGCCATGTTATACTATGTTGTCATATGAGTGTGTGTGGATGATATTGGATGTGCCCTGGAATCTGGATATATGTTTTATTGTTTTAGTTTTACTCATGCAAATAAATTGAATTCCCGATAATGGAATCAAAGACTCGTTACCTTGTGGTTCTAGATTATGATGGAATAAAACAAAATGATTCACCAAAGTGGCTGCGTTTCTTTCTCTTGTGAAGTATCAGCCCTTCGATGTCATTCTCGACTTAGTTTTCATATTGGATCATTCGAAAACAGTATATTTGTGTTGGTAACATAAGGGTAAAACTGCTTACATCTGACCCCTCCTTACCCTGCAATCTGCGAGAGCCATTGAGGCAGCGGGGTATTATTGTTGTTGTCGTTGTTGTAATCATGCAAATAGAATATTTAATTATCTGATTGGCTGAAAGCAAAAAACTTGCCTTCTGATGTAAATTACTGATGTCATTAGCTTAATTGATTATTTAGTTAGGTTCCACACTCCCATAGTTGGGTTCCACACTTCCATACCATCCAATATTAGGATTAGCTTGGTTTGCCTCATGCTTTTGATTTGAGACTAAGACCATGTTTCTTGCCATGTTCAGTCCGGAGCTGCGTGCGTCAAGTAATTTCGGATATGCTTGCTTTCGAGGTTGGGTGGGGTTGGTATTTGGATGTGTTCAAGGGTGTCTGCGATTATAGAGTATTTTGGGGTGTGCTTGTTTGGGAGGTAGTATGCTTGTAGTCGAGTAAGTTCAGGTCAACTCGGGTTTGGGATCATAAGCAGGCTTGTGTTAATATTTTTCCCGCCCTTGGACCGAACTATTGCAATGTTTTTCTAGCCATAAATGGGTCTCCGATTAAGAGGTTAACTAAAACAATGGCGCTCCATAGACAATTAGACATATTGATTCAAAATTTGATTTCATAGGAAACAGAGTGGAGGAATCACTATCAGAAAATCTTTATCCATGGTCTTTTCTTTGTTTGGTTACGGTTGGAAATGGGCAATGAAAGGTTAGTATGAGCCTAAGACACCTTTGAACACTATCTGCTCTGTCCCCCTTCATCTGCACTAATTAGTCATCCAAGATAATCATGAATAAATACAACACATCTACACCACATAACCTTATTCCCTACTATTACTCATTCTTAAGGCCGTACTATAACAAATAACACTAGAGTATATTCTTTGTTCCCCAATCTTGATTTTCATATCATTTTGTATTGTAGACTAAGTTATTGGAGTCTGGATTATCTGTTTCGTTTTCGTGTCTCATCTTTTATCTCACCGGTTCTCCACTTGACACATACTCCCTCCATTCAACTCCACAAGGCACTTTTCTCTTTTAGACACTATTCACAAGTGAGTCTTCACTATCGATTTTCTCTCAATACGTAAGTAAAAATATATTCATGTGGGATCTTGTTTGATTCGTCTTTACGAGTACATTAAAAAGATCTAATTTTTATAATTTTTACAAATACGTAGCTAACGGTATTTACCACGCAAAACGCGCGTTGGCAAACGTGAAAAAAGAAAAGGGCCTTGCGGAGTTGAATGGAGGGAGTAAGCATTAACCATTAGAGGTAATTGTGTAAATATAATAAGATGATTATGTGTAGGAAGATAAAGCCATAAAGATAGTGGGATACAAGATGAGACACGAAAATGGGACAGATGATCCAGATTCAAGTTATTGTATAATCCAAGTGGTCTCAAAAGCTCAATTACCCACATTTCCATACCCTCTCTTTCTTACGTTAGAAAACTTTATGGGTGCCTTTTAGGATCTATAAATACTCAACATGTACTCTTCCCTTCTCATATTCATTCATCAGTCTTCTTACTTGCTTGAACAAACAACATAAACCCTACTCATATACTCTTCTTAAACCTTTTCTGTTACCTTGTACAACATGTCAACGGTTGTTTATCAAAACTTGCACCATTGTTACGACTCTAATAACTTTGTCGAGTCGAGACAACTTAGCCTCAAACTCAATGCACCAAAATCCCAAACTTTTGCCAACTCTTATGTTGAAGAAAATGAACCTTGCAGTAAAAACTCATATTCCAACATGTTTGGTTGGAGTGGCATTGAAACTCCAACGAAACAAGAAGAGCCTGTATATATCCACCCTCTAGTTAAGAATTCAGCCTCCAAGCTTAGTCAAAAGAGCTTGGAAATGTGTACTGAAAGCTTAGGTTGCGAAACCGGTACATGTATAATTGATAACAGTGTTTTCTTCCAATCAACAATGGCAAAAGATGTGAGAAATACGCGACCAAAGTTTGAAACCAAGAAGGAAACAACACATGTAAAACTTCCACTTCCACCTCCATTGACTACTATCACAGGTCCGAATTCTATTCGAGTCGAACCTGTTCGTGAGAACGGTCGTCTAGTGATTAAGGCCGTCTCTACCCCTACAAAGCAGCCTTGCCTACAAGCGGAGAGAAGCAATGGCCGGCTTAGGTTGTCATTGGTCAGGGATTACTCCTCTGATGATGACTGTGAAACTTCAGATTACAATGAGCCTGAAGTTTGTATAAACAACAACAACAACAACAACAAAAAAAACGACGACAGCGACAATGATAACAACGAAGAGCGAACCATGGTGGGTGTTTCGATGAAACTGACGGAGGTAAAGGTAAATGAAGATGATGTAAGTTTGGGTGAAAATATGGAAGAAGTTAAAATAATGTTAGGGGTAAAAGTGGAGATAGTAAAGATGCAAATACCAAGCAGGTGTAAGGAAAGAGGACAGGGGAATAAGACATTAGTTAATTGGGAGCCTTTTTGGGTGGCCACTTAATTAGAAAGAAATATGAATGTATAATTTTATGTCTTAGAAAGGTGCAATGTCCCTTTGACTTTCATTTGTCCATCCCTCCATTTAGTCCATTGTATTGTTGCACACATTTTTTCCCAATTATTTTGGGTTTTTTAATTAATGATTTCTCTCTGTTAAAGAGTTTTTAATCTCTGAGAGTTATGCTTCCTTTTACAATAATACTCTTTTTTTTTTGGTTTTAATTTTTGCTTCTTAAGCACAAGTGCAACACTGCCTTTAAGAGCAATAAAAGAATAAAGACTGATCCCCAAACCTTTAATGAAAAGAACTAATAATGCCGAAATAGATGGCACTTTTACGTAACTTTCCTTATTTGTGGGTTTACTACGGAGTATTAAGCATCTTAAGTTATGATGATCATAGCTAAGTGCTTATAATTGAAAATGGAATGAAAACTCTGAGGGGCATTTGGTTAATTAAAGTGAAAGGGAATAGGATTAAGCAAGGATATGGAGAGAAAGGAATGGTGTTACCCATAATTTTACCCATTGTTTGGTTACAATAAGAATGGGAATCGCCTAACGAAATTCCTTCCCTCGCGCACGAAAATGCCAGATCTAGTGTTTTCGGGGGGTAGAGGAAGGGATTTCCGGTGGTTGGGAGAGTTTTTAAGGGTGTTATGGGTGTTTGAGCGGTCGTGCAAGTTTTCTTGAATGGGGAGGCAAGCCTCGCGGGAAAAGGTTAGGGCACGACAGGAAGGGAGGTTGACCCCTTATTGTAGTTGTCATGGAGAGGTCGTCGGCAATCATACGGCCTGAGGTGATTGGTGATGGTCGTGGTCGTGGTGAAGGGTCATGGTCAATGTTGGTGGCAGTGGGAAAAGGGAATGGGATACACAGTGGGTGAAGTTATGGTAGTGGGGAAAGGGAATGGGATACTTCGGGTTGAGGGGTAAGGAATTCGAGGGATTTGAGGCCAGGTAAGAAAGAGGTAAAGGGAATCATTCGTTTGGCTAACCAAATACAAACAAAGGGTATTGGTGATTATATTTCCCTTTCCTAAATACTTGCAATAGGCCCCAACCAAACAGCTCCTAAATATTTATTGCCGCCATTAGCGAGTGTAGTCTCTTTGAGAGCTCCACATTGCACCATGCCAACCTCATCAGACACGAGTTTCAGGACTTTCATCATCTTTCAATTTTATCCAGCTAACATAAAAACGCATTTTAAATCCACGGTGATAGTAGCATTGCTATAATAAGTCGTGCCGGATTATTAGGTCGTTTATGACCCGATGGCAATCAGCGGATCTATGATCCAAATCAGAACCATGATGCAATTTTAAATACAAAATCCGACCCTAAATTTGCATGGTGCAACCTTTCTAAATATATGTCGTCCTACCTAAAATGATTTGATAAATGAAAGGAGTGGATTAAATCGATTGAAATTTTGTTCAATTAAAGGGGCATGGATGTAACATCTCTACCAAGTCATGGACTAAAAGTGGTCGCTACCAAAGGAGCCAAAAGACGATTTTGATGTTGGCAGGGTTTAAACCCAAGTTATGAATATCAAAAACTCTCAAAGCTAGCTGACATCTACTATGACAACCAGTGTGCCAGTGAACATCTCCTATAGCAGCTCATTGTGCTGTATATCTCCACGAATCAACATTGTTTTCGTGTACATCCTAGTTCCACTCTTTTGCAGCTTCAGAGACTCCCTATATGGTTATTCATCTTAGGACTACCCGAGTAAGCACAGGCTCCCTATATGGTTATTCATCTTAGGACTACCTGAGTAAGCACACTTAAATGTGAAGTTCTTAGTTTACATAAGCATCGAGGGAGAAAAAAAAAAGCGAATTAGTAAGCCTTATTCCTCTCTTGTTCTCTTGTTCTCTTACTGATCTACTATCTTCTAAGTTCCCAATATAAAAGGATCCTAGGAACGTACATCCAAAAAATTTCAACACATGTTTTATCATAAGAAAACATCGTTGTCAAACATATGTTGGTCCTAGTTATCCAATGCATGTATGGATGTTAATTCACACACAGGTGAAATTGTCATTGTATTTCCATCACTGCCTCCTTGTCTCTTCCCACATATAGAAAACAAGTAAACCAGAATATACTCCCTCCCTCCATCCCAGATTTCAGTGAATAGTTTACATTTATTTTATTTCTCCTTCACAAAAAAAAATAAATGTAAACTATTTATTGGAACAGAGGGAATAATATTTACCGTTAACTATCTGATGTGAAGCACAATATTCTTTTTATATGGTTGTTTCCTTGTGCATTTAACAAAAAGACATTTTTGAAATGTATCGGAGTTATATTTTACACAAAATTGACATGGAAGGAGTATTAATTTGATTTTTAGTGTAATAATTATTTTGTGAGGAGAAATAACGTAAGTTAAATATATCACTGGAACGGTGGGAGTAACAATCATTGCTCTTAGCAAGGTGTGGTTGGAACTTTTTGGATTGGATTGGAATGGATCCATTCTATTGTTCAATCCGTCTTGCTGAAGACTGTCTTCAGCTGAAGACCTCTCACACCCCCTCCCCCACTTGCCCTCCCCACTTGCTCATTGTGAGAGGTCTCTCCGAAGAGACCGTCTTCAATGAGAATTTGTGTCTATTGTTTGGTTGAAAGCTTTTGAAATGGAGTTTGTTCTAACTCCATTCTAACCCCTTGGAATCTCATAACCATGTATACACTTAAGGAGTCGTTTGGTTCATAAAGACGGAATGGAATGGAGTTTGATAGTATGGGGTTCTAAATCTATATTTGCCTAATGTTGTTTGATTCACCATAAGTTTGTTGGGGGAGTGGAGTTTGAATCCAAGTGAAGAGGGTGGGTATGAGATTCCTAACTGCATTCCAAATCACTAGGGCTGAGCAAAATTATACGATACGATTTTGTTATACGTATCCGATACGCTATACGAATTTAATTATACGGATTTCCGGATATCCGATACGAATTTCCGGATATCCGGTATGGTTTTTTAAAAACCGTATCGGATAAGGATCGGCAAAATATGAAACCGGATATACGGTATCCGATACGGTTGTTTTTTTTCTAGAATAAAATATTAAAATATATACATAAACCACAAAATATCCAATATGTTGGTAGTTAAACCTTATTAGTATTAAACTTTATATGTTATTTACTCCTATAACTTTTAATAACACTTTTAAGTTACTAAAAAAACCAACAATCACACATAGAAAATAAAAAAAATAAATATTAAATTACATAAGTGAAGCTGCAAACCGGATACCGGATATACGGTTTCCGGATATCCGGAAAAACCGGATATACGGTTTCAGGATATACGGAAAAACCGTATCGGATAAGGATACTAAAAAAGGAGATTTAAAAAACCGGATATCCGATCCGGTTTTCAAAACCGTATCGGATATCCGGTTTTGCTCACCCTTACAAATCACTACAACCAAACAATGTTCATTCATTTCATTTCATTCCAAAGTTGCCAACCAAACACCCAAATTTCTAACTTCATTCCGCCCTATTATTACTTCTCAATCCATTCCAAAATCAAGCCAAAAACTTATGAGCAAGTATGGGGTTCTAACTCCATACATCTATGGTATCACAATCCATTCCGATACTTTAAACCAAACGACCCCTTATCTTCATTTATTCGTGTGTCGAACCGGGGCTTGTTAATCGAGACTACAATTCCCAAAACACTATCTATGAGACTATAACCCATTTG
>JAGPOY010008601.1:0-11799 GCA_018983105.1 Silene uniflora | reverse complement strand
GAGTAGAGATACCAACAGCCAGGATTACAGCATCCGCTTTGATCCTGTCATTCCCACAAAGTACTTCAGAAATGCAACCTGTTTCCTCATTGAAGAAGAAATCTGTAACTCCTCTTCCTCTACGAAATTCACACCCGTTGCTTTTCAACAATGCTCTCCATGGTTCAAATATCTTTTCCCTCACACTTCCACGGCAAAAGACCATATCAAAATTTTTCTGCCCGTATTACAAAATTGTTAGTTTTAATTCTGAATTTTTCCAGTCACTCCATGTTGCTCACACAGGAGTAATGTAATGTTGTCTACATTCGAGCCTCTTACCTCGCCATATGCGGGTCCCCTTGAGGCATTAAAGTAATGTTATTGTTGTTTATTACCTCCTTTCGTATAGGTCGTTTGTTTACTTTTACTAGATCAAGAAGGAAGGGGGATACCAATTTTAGCTATTGTTCTTGGATGGCAAGTGGACCAAATTCCTTTTGGATGACCAATTTACACACAAAAAAACATTTTCAAAGTAGAAAGGTAAGCAAATGACGACTAAGACGCCTAAAACTTGAGCAACTAAACGAATGATTAAAACGGAGGCAGCACAAAGATAGTTAGGATTCATGACTAGTTAATGATCAACAGGGAAACAAGAATCGAACCAACTGTATCAAACCTGGTGAGCAGCAACATAATAGTATAGCACAGCCAGAGTTCCTGCTGCCTGCTGCACTGAGTTGCTCAGCCGGTGCATATAAACGCACTTCTAACAATGGATCAATAACATTTCGGTAAAGCCTTTCTGAGCATCCAAACTGTCTTAAAAGCTCTCTTGCAGTAACTGACATTTAACATGATTCCGAAGTTACGACGACACTGAAGAAAATCATATGAGATTTAGCAACATGGCCGCAGTAGTTAGATGAAAATCAATCTTTACTTGGATCATATTTTTTCCATGCTGAATCAGTGTAGTCAAAATCTATCACTGCACGAGGAAAAAAAAGGAAAAAAAGTAAGTACAGGTTTAAAAGTGAAGTGCTGCCATTTTGCTCCTCGTCTGAACCAGCATGTGACGAGATAACGGGAAGTGCACATATGTTGATCATCAAAATTAAATGACGCCGATAAAAAACAGAATACCCCATAATCTAGAACTTGCTAGTAGGAGAACTTAGCTTGAGTAGAAGTGAGTAGAACTTACCAGCAGCCATTAAAGGAATTGAAGTAAGAACATTCAGCATCGGTAGCCGAGTGAACTGCAGAATGTGACGAAGCTTAGCATTGTCGATCATAATCCTCCTAGGAACTTTATATAAGAAAGAGAGAATGTATATAATGAATTGTGTGTAATTACAAGGGTGAGCTGGGCTATTTATACAAATCCTAAGGAGCTAATTAAGGCTAATAGATGGAGCCTTTTACAAGACAAAATCTTACTATAATTACAAGATATGAATATGTTAATTTGGGTAAATAATAATATGTGAATATTGAGTAATATGTTGGTGATTGTGTAGATATTTACTGAGTAGATTAGATATTGTTAATACGCCCCCGCAAGATGGACGTTGGCAGAATCTTTGCTAGCAACGTGTTGTATGCGAATTTGGCGAAGTTGAATTTGCTCTCGGACGAAGTGGAAGGAAAGAGCCATATGTTTCATTCTTGAGTGAAATACAGGGTTCTTTGCATAGAGCGTGGCTGACATATTGTCACAGTAGATGGTGGTTTGGTGGTGATAATGTGAAGTTCAGTGAGGAGATTGCGGAGCCATAACGTTTCAGTGGTAACAGCAGCGACAGCTCGAAACTCAGCTTCTGTAGTGGAGAGGGCAAGACCTTGCTGCTTTTTAGACGACCAAGAGATCGGATTGCGTCCGAGGTAGATTGTGTAACCGGTTGTGGAAAGATAGCTGTCCTTATCACCTGCAAAGTCAGCATCACAGAAAGCATGTAAGCACATAGGAGAGGTGCGATGAAGCTGAATGCCATAGGTTTGCGTTCCTTGAAGGTAACGAAGAAGGCGTTTGAGGGCAGACCAATGGGTCGACGTAGGGTGATGCAGAAACTGGGCCAGCCTATTTACGGTGAAGGCTATGTCAGGCCGAGTGAGGGAGAGATATTGCAGACTACCGACAATTGCACGATAGTCAGAATGGTTATGGATTGGTTGGTTGTCTTCACGAGTGAGGTGAGTGTCAGACGCCATAGGTGTTGTAATCGGTTTGGCATTTGACATGTTGTATTGAGAAGCAGGTCATGAACATATTTGGCTTGATTTAGGTGAAGGCCAAGATTATTAGGAGTGACTTCAATACCAAGAAAATAAGAGAGTGGTCCAAGGTCTTTGATGGAAAAACGGGATGCTATAAGATCGATAAATTTTTGTAAATGTTGAAAGTTGGGTCCAGTAATGATGATATCGTCAACATATACAAGCATGTAGACACAGGTAGTAGATGTTTTGAGAATAAATAAGGAGGAGTCAGATAGAGATTGTTTGAATCCGAGAGTGAGAAGATGGGTTTTGAGCTCCGTGTGCCAAGCACGGGGAGCTTGTTTTAATCCATAGATTGCTTTGTTGAGTTTACAGACATAGGTGGGTTTGGTTTCGTCAGTAAATCCTTGTGGTTGGGCCATATAGACATCATCGGTTAGTGTTCCTTGTAAAAATGCATTATTAACATCGAGTTGTCTGAGAGACCACGAGTGCGTGACAGCAAGCGAGAGAACTAAACGAACAGTGGTGGGCTTGACAACGGGGCTAAATGTTTCTGTGTAGTCAATGCCGGGGCGTTGATGAAAACCTTTAGCAACGAGTCGGGCTTTGTGTTGTTTGAGGGACCCATCAGGATTGTATTTGATCCGATAGACCCATTTGCACCCAACAATATTTTGAAAGGGTTGTCGAGGGACAAGGGACCATGTGTTGTTGCGAATTAGTGCCTGAAATTCGTCTTGCATTGCTTGTCGCCATTGTGGGGAAACAAGGGCTTGTTTGACAGTTTTTGGAAGGGAGGTGGAGGTAGCGGAAGCAAGGTTTGCATACTTGGGATTGGGTTTGCGAATATTGTGATCAAGGCGTGTCTCAACAGTCCGAGGAGGAGGGTTTGGCCGTGAAGGGGCAGCTTTAGGACGTGGAGTAGGTGAAGTAGGAGAGGTGACATCGTCACTGGAGTTATGTGGTGAGGAAACAGGAGAAGTGGGTGTTGTAGAGGTAGATGTTGGAGTGTTGGTTGCTGGATCGCTAGTGGTGGATGAGGGTGTCGTGGTTGGTTGGCGACGTGTGTAGACTTGGTGAATGGGGTGTCGAGATTGTAGGGCAGTTTTATCAAGGGTGGTGGCGGGAGGAAGGTCAGAAGCAGATGGAGAAATGATAGGGAGAACGAGAGGACACCATTCATCAGGTGTAGTATTCGTGGATGGAGGAGACGGAGTGGTTAGTAGGGTATTGTACGGAAATTCGTTTTCTATAAATTTAACATGTCGAGATGTAAATAGTCTATTTGTTTTAGGTTCGAGGCAATGAAAAGCGCTTTGTGTAGAGGAGTACCCTACGAAAATACATGGAGTAGATCGATATTCAAGCTTATGTTTGGTGTATGGGCGTAGCCATGGGTAGCATAGACACCCAAAATTATGTAACTTTGTATAATCGGGTTTTAAATTGCGGAGTTGAGTGTAGGGGTTGGAGCCGTGAAGGGTGGCAGTCGGTAATCGGTTGATTAAGTAGACAGCCGTGCTAAAGGCGTACGGCCAGAGAGTTGTAGGAAGGTGAGCATGGGCGAGTAAAGCAAGACCGGTTTCGACTATGTGACGATGTCTTCGTTCAGCATAGCAGTTATGTTCGGGAGTGTGGGGTGGGGAAGTAAAGTGACTAATGCCATTATCTAGTAGATGATGAGTTAATTTTTGGAATTCACCACCGTTGTCGGAAAAGAATTGACGAATAGGTCTTTGAAAATTTTTTTCAACTAACGCTTTGAATCGAATAAATACTTGTGTAGTGTCGGATTTTTGTTTGAGTGGAAAGAACCACACATATTTACTAAAATGGTCTACGAAGATTACGTAATATTTATATTTTTCTCGTGAGAAAACTGGACTAGTCCATAAGTCGGAAAAAATAAGGTCGAGTGGAGCGGTGGTTGTAAATGACGAGGTTGCAAACGGTAATTTGCTACTTTTGCTAATTGAACAAGAATCACAATGAGAAAAAGCAGGTAGTTTAAATGATAAATCTTTATTGATAATTCTCATTACATCATTTGTAGGGTGACCTAGTTTGTGATGCCATGAGATTGGAGATGAGCCCGATTGGGTAGAATAGACGGTTTTGCGCGACGGACTCAACTCGTACACGCCATTCTTAGCCTGTCCCTGGAGGATTGTTGCTCCTGTCTTGATTGCCTTAACAAAGAAATTAGAAGAAGAAAACACAACATAAGCATCGTTGTCTTTGCACAATTGCGAAATGGAGATTATGTTCCGAGATATTTTCGGGACATGTAAAACATTAGATAATTTAATAGAAGAGAAAGGTAGAGTTAATGAACCTATGTTGGCAATCTCAAGCGCAGAGCCATCCCCGATGAGAAGGTCGTCAGGTCCAAGATATGGCGAGTGAAGCGCAAGCGTATCAAGGTCGTATGTGACATGGTTTGAGGCGCCACTGTCGAGGAGTAGATACTGAGGGTTTGGTTGTGGCAGGGCCTGGGTTGTGGCGGCATTGGCTTGGGGTGCAGCCTGGTGTTGAGCCTGGTGTTGTCGGGTGGGAGGAACAGGGAAGATAATATTGGGAAATAGCTTCCTAAACAGGGGACATGACCCACTTGACGGCACCATTGGCAGCGGCCTTTAAAGGGCCGCGGGTTTGGGTTGGTGGAGGTGTTGCCGTGAGAAGGTGTGAAGGCAGAGTTGTTGGTGTTGCGATAGTTGCCTCTGTATTGGTTATTGTGACGGTAGTTGAGGTTTGCAGTTGGTTGAAAAGGGTCAGCAACGGGGTTTTGCTTGGAGAGGAGTTCATGTTGGAGCAACTTCTCGTGAAGTGCTTCGAATGAAATGGGTGTGTCCCGAGCACGGACTGCATCTATAACGAGTTTAAAGAGGTTGTAATCAAGGCCTTTGAGCACCTTGAATATCACATCTTCCGGGTCCAATATTTTACCCATCAAAGCTAATTGGTCAATACATGCTTTTATAGCATGCATGTATTCAGTGACAGATTGGTCAGTGGTTTTCATGATCGAGTCAAGTCAATCTTTGATTTGAAGTATATGAATGCGAGAGGGGTTTGCATAGGTTTGCGCGAGGATGTCCCACGCCTCTTTCGAGGTGGTTGCGCGGACAATCAGCGCCTGAATGGTGGTGGAGAGAGTGCCCATAAGAGCACCCAGTATCAATCCATCTTGTTTTAACCACGTGTAGTACGCGGGGTTGGGTTTTTCCGATTTGTCATCAGAGGTGAGTGTGGATGGTGGTTGGGGATGGGTTCCATCGAGAAATCCCAAGAGACTAAGTCCAAAAAGGATGTTAGTCAATTGGAATCGCCAGGAGGAATAATAGTTGACGGAGGTGAGTTTCACACAGTGACTCAAGTTGAGCGATGTCAGGGGAGTGGTGGCGTCGTGGGGATTCTGGACTGTGTTTTCGGTGTTAGTCATGGTGTTGCGTGGGAGGGTAGGGTGCACAGTTGGTGTGGATTGGCGTTTGAAGGTGACTGGTCGTGGAGAAAGGTTGAAGACGGTGTTTTGGTTGGATCGTTTAAGGCTCTGATACCATATAAGAAAGAGAGAATGTATATAATGAATTGTGTGTAATTACAAGGGTGAGCTAGGCTATTTATACAAATCCTAAGGAGCTAATTAAGGCTAATAGATGGAGCCTTTTACAAGACAAAATCTTCCTATAATTACAAGATATGAATATGTTAATTTGGGTAAATAATAATATGTGAATATTGAGTAATATGTTGGTGATTGTGTAGATATTTACTGAGTAGATTAGATATTGTTAATACTTTATTCAAACTTCTATTTAAGTTACGAAGTGCTTCTACATGAGGCTCATCCTCATCAACCGGAATGATTTTTGCAAAATTTCCTTCTCCGAGATAATCCACTTTAGCAGCCTCGAGTCCTGTCATATATGATTTCTCCTGCAATAAAATATAGTGTTTGGTACATTAGCCTAAACACCTAAATATTGAAGTATTTACATTGGCCGACATTCCTCTAAAAAAAGCCTTCCATGAGACGATCTCATAAGTTGGACCAACCTAAATATTAAAGTATTTACCTTGTACCTCCAAATTTTGTAGTGAAAAACTCTTAAAAGTTGTATAGCGTGGTCAAATTATTTTTTCTAAATAGAATTAATGAAATAGCCAATAGATGATAAAATATCTACAAAGCGTGTAAAATAAATATCACAACAATAACCGCGACTCTAAGAGCAACCGTTAACTCGAGGACGATTCTGCGACACCGTAGCCACGACCAATACCGCGATTTTAGACCCTGCTTCAAAGGGAAACAATGTTATGAAAATAACCTTTACAATTCAATGCTTTTGAGAAGAATGGGAAACAAATGGCTTGAAGCTATCAAACACATTTCATTGCCCTTGGGAATTTAGACTCTTACTCCGTACATGATAAAACAAAAATGGCATATCCTAACTCACCATGTTTGCCTAATTGATAGGCATGATTAGCACTTAATCCAACCAGCAAGACAATTTATAAGAAGCACAAACACATCAGAAAATTCTACGACTCTACGATAAATAAACAGAACATTTTACAACGATCTTAAGTAGACGGCGGTAACCTATTCCAGCGAAAATGCCTAAATATATTGACGCTTAACCATTTTACCAGAAGAGGAAAAAAAAAGCTCAAAAAAATTTGGACCATTTCTCAATTTATGCATGTCATCCTTGCGCAGGGGCCATGCTAATCTTCTCTTCATCGTTCCATTTTCATCAAAGGGACAACTAATGGGTGCAGAACATTTTACAACGATCTTAAGTAGACGCCGGTAACCTATTCTAGCCAAAATGCCTAAATAAATTGACGCTTAACCATTTTAACAGAAGAGACAAAAAAAAGCTCACAATGATTTGGACCATTTCAAAAAAAGCTCACAATGATTTGGACCATTTCTTGATTTATGCGTGTCATCCTTGGGTAGGTGCCATGCTAATCTTCTCTGTATCGTTCTAATTTTATCAGCCGTCTCCGAAGGGACAACCAATGGGTGGAGGACATTTTAGACGCCGGTAACCTTTTCCAACCAAAATGCCTAAGTAAATTGACGCTTAACCATTTTACAAGAAGAGGAAAAAAAAAGCTCAAAAAAATTTGGACCATTTCTCGATTTATGCGTGTCATCCTTGCGCAGGGGCCATGCTAATCTTCTCTGTATCGTTCCAATTTTATCAGATGTCCCCAAAGGGACAACCAATGGGTGCAGCATAAGGTTATAAACTTGAGAACTATAGGTAAAAGGACCAGTGTGGGAGATACTTAAAATTTTTGGTAGGCCAGTATTTCAACATGCATGTTTTGATACGCACTTAGCAGAATTTGCACACTTATCATACCTACAGGTCTCTTGCAGATTTTTTTTTGTATGATTTGCACACTTATCATACCTACAGGTCTCTTGCAGATTTTTTTTTTTTTTTCAAAGCCAACTATGAAGTATGATTGCTAACCAATAATCGAATTGTGTTAACACACGTACGTTCATACTAAAAAAGAGAGGTCTTTGATCTCATTACTACAAAAAGGCAAGAAAGAAACTACGTACGCAGATTCTCAATGAAAACATTATTATGAGCAAGTTATTACTTCACTGCTATATTTAAGTAGAATAGTGGGTCAGTTGCCGGGTTCTTTTTAAGTTTGGTTTAATCTCACACATTATTAACATGAGACCGTCTGAAAAGCCTTCACGGGAGTAACATTACCTCTCAAACAAAATAGCTCCTGCCTTTTAAACAAGAGAATTCTGGCACTTGGAAGTATTAAAGATTGGCTCTTTGACCTAGATAGAGGCAAAATGAAAGATCATGACGAGTCGCAATTTTATCTATTACCCTTCTAATATGTGAACAAGTCTAGTATTTCTACATTGCTTTTCAAAGAAAATAATACTAACCATGCTCACCCTCCTAGATCGTCTGCCGCAAATTACATCACCAACCACATCAACCTTTTAATGTGCCAAATCTGGATTTACCACCGGCAGGTACCAATAGTGCGGCCATCTCCAAGAGAACCGTTTTTGCTGGAGCTGAGATCCTCGCATACGTGTAATATCAGATCCACTGAGTGAAGTGCGCCCACAAATCAAAACATCTGCCTTGTTACCAGTAGATTAGTGACGAGATTCTCAAACAATGTTTATTGTTAGTAGTCTGCAGTAAAAGACAAGAAAACGCTTGAAAACTCACCAATTCCCAAGGTTTTGAAGTTCTAACGGCTTTGTGTAACATCTCGTCCGGTCCATCCTGGTTTAGAATGTGCAAACAACAAACAAAAATGATTCAGCACTACATACAAAAACTAAATTAGTTTCCGGAGTTTGGTGAAGTGGAGAAACACAACTACAATATGAAGGAATTGGAATAGATAAAGTATTAACTCGAGATTTCTCTTGAAAATAGCATGTGGCAACTAACCACTGCATAGTCTGATGTGAGTTTTCCGAAATCAAACACGGATATGCGACACTTAAACGTGCCTAGAGGATGCCTCTCTAGCTCTCTCCTATCATAGCAATTTGAACACGGATTTGTAATATGCATCCCTTTTAATATGCTAACAAGACTAGCACTTCTACATTACTTTACAATGAAATGATACTTACCATGCTCACTTTCCTAGACAGTCTGCTGCAAACAACATCATGAAATCAAACACGGATATGCGACACTTAAATGAGCAGCAGGAACTCGAAAGCCGGTTTCGAGTTAACCAAGAAACTAAATGAAAACATGGATTTGAAACAACGAATCCTTAGTTTCGAAAGTTAGACATGCACTTGCGTGACAGAAAATTTTAGACAACCATTGGTTTAGTGATAGCGTAGGTGTCCCTTCCTACACTTGACATAAAACCTTCTCCAACAAATATGCGTATATGCCCATGAGGCCATGATCTCTGTTATCAATTCACTATAAGATACATATCTTCAAAATAAAACAATAAGAATTTCATACATGTCCTCTACTGCCTCTTCTACGTGTTGAATTTACAGGCGATGAAGGAACCATTTACATTCAATCAACACCGGAAATCATTTATCRGATCTTGGAAATTGCAAACAACAAACAAATATGTTCAAAGTTCACAGAAAATGCTACTTACCACTGCGATATAAGGGTATTTGCAAGCACGTCTGTGACTTCCAAAGTTTCAAAATGGCTCGAATATATACAATCCTTCAGCCAACTCAGAGCTATCATCTTTTTTGTCTAGGAATCGACGCCCAAACTAATGGTCACATCCCGGCTGTCATCACTGCATCTTCACAAGGGTGCAAACAGCGTAACTTGTTGCAGTAAAAAATACCTACATGTGTAAAGTATCACCGTGAAAAAAAGCTCGAAAAAATTTGGACCATTTCTCGATTTATGCGTGTCATCCTTGCGCAGGGGCCATGCTAATCTTCTCTGTATCGTTCCAATTTTATCAGATGTCCCCGAAGGGACAACCAACATGTGCAGTACCAGATTATAAACAGGACAATTACGGGCAAAAGCATCAATGTGGGAGTTCTTTTAGGCTTTTGTGAGGCCAATTTCTGGGAAGAATTTGCAAACTAATCATACATTGGCTTTTGGCTCACAGCAAGAAACTGGATAATGAAAAACACTTACCGGAAGTAAACCAGCTAGAAGAAAAGGCTCTTGCAGACTTTCTTTAAAGCCAACTACGAAGTATAATTCTAATTTAATAATCGAATTGTGGTGTAGCACATCCTACTAACAAGGAGATGTCTTTGATCTCATTACTACAGAAAAGAAACATCTGAACCCATCTACAATAGGTGGGTAGCATTATAACTCAAACCGACCGTAGAAAAGCAACATCTGAGATGTCTCATGAAAAAGATTACTATGAGAAGGGCCATCTAAAAAGACTTGATGAGTTCCGTAATTGTAACATTACTATGGTTTGATCTCACACATTTAATACGAGGCCATCTAAAAAGACTTGATGAGTTCCTCGAAAAAAAAAAAAAAAAAAAAAAACTTGATGAGAGTAAGATTACCTTTACCTCTCCGAAACAAAAATGGCTCCATCCTACCTCTTAAACAAGTTGAGATCTCTGGCGCAGTGAAGTATTGTATGTTTGGCTCTATAACCTAGATACAAGAAAATGACTTAATGAGAGTTCATGGATTGCAATTTAACAATTACCCTTCTAATATGCTAACAAGACTAGCACTTATACATTGCTTTACTACGAAAATAATACTTACCATGCTCACTTTCCTAGACAGTCTGCTGCAAAATACATCATCAACCACATCCGTGTTCTTAATTACCACCGGCAGGTACCATACTCTCTTGGGAAGCCACTGACTGTAAGGTAAATCATCATAAAACCAGATCATTTACCGCCTAACAAACATACAATAGTGAGAAAGCACAAATCAAGGGAGATTAAATAAGTTCTAATGGGAGCTGTACTCGTGGGGTATTAGAATGTTTGCCCGTCTTGTCAATAAGAAACACAAAACACATCAGAAAATTCTACGACTCTTTGTATTAATTCCCATACAATTAGACACTTACGATAAACACAAAATAAACACAAGGGTGCAAACAGCGTAACTTGTTGCAGTAAATTACCTACATGTGTAAAGTTTCACCGTGAAAAAAAGCTCGAAAAAATTTGGACCATTTCTCGATTTATGCGTGTCATCCTTGCGCAGGGGCCATGCTAATCTTCTCTGTATCGTTCCAATTTTATCAGATGTCCCCGAAGGGACAACCAACAGGTGCATAACACGATTATAAACATGACAAGTACCGGTAAAAGCATCGATGTGGGAGACACTTAAAGCTTTTGATAGGCCAGTCTCTCAACATGTTTTGATACGCACTGACCAAAAACTGTACACTAATCATACTTAAAGGTCTCTTGCAGATTTTCTTCAAAGCCAACTTGGAAGTTAAATGCTAATCTAATAATCGATGTTGAAACACAGGCGTTCATACTAACAAAGATGATTACCTCTCAAACAAAATAGCTTCTGCCTTTTAAACACGAGATTTCTCACGCTTGAAGTATCACATGATTGGCTCTCTGACCTAGATAAAGGTAAAATGAAAGAACATGATGAGTCGCAATTCCAATATGCTAACAAGACTAGTATTTCTACATTGCTTTGCTAAGAAAAAATGCTAACCATGCTCACTCTCCTAGATCGTCTGTCGCAAATTACATCACCAACCACATCAACCTTTTAATGTCTCCTAGTCTGGATTTACCATAGGCAGGTACAACAGTGTGGCAATCTCTAACAGAACCGTTTTTGCTGAAGCTGAGACTCTCACTGTACTCGCATACGTGTAATATGAGTGAAGTGCCTACAAGTCAAAACATCTGCCTTACTACCTGTGGGTTACTGACGTCGACGACTGATGAGATTCTTAAACAAAGTTTTTTGTTAGTAGTCTGTAGTAAAAGACAAGAAAACGCTTGAAAATTCACCATTTGCCAAGGTTTTGGAGTTGAAATGGCTTTGTGGTGCAGGAACGTCCTCCTCATCCTGTCCATCATG
Source organism: Silene uniflora (assembly GCA_018983105.1). Lineage (NCBI taxonomy): Eukaryota > Viridiplantae > Streptophyta > Magnoliopsida > Caryophyllales > Caryophyllaceae > Silene > Silene uniflora. The sequence continues at coordinate 7 of JAGPOY010008601.1, read as the reverse complement.
GTTTAGT
>JAGPOY010008597.1:0-10253 GCA_018983105.1 Silene uniflora | reverse complement strand
TTTTTACCATGTCACCTTTGGTGTGGTATGGAGGGAGTATAACACTAAATAACTAAAATTTTTATTCTAGATACCAAAAAATGCAAATTTTTATCCGACGAAATAACTAAGTGTTATTATTTTAGAAAAAAGACTTTCTCTTATTCTATTGTATATATTATTCTTATATTATAACATTTAATTTAAAGTTGTGTCACTTTTAAGAACCATCTTCTACTGTCCAAACTAATGAACACACCCCCTCAAATAACCCGTGCTATAGCATGGGGTCTAAACTAGTTGTACTTAATATATAATCTGAAATCTGATTTACTGAGCCTGTATTCTTTTTTAAAATCGAAAAAGAAAAAATATAATATAAAAATTTATAAGTTAAAGAATATAGAAGGACATTTGAAAAATTTGTTGATTATATAGATTATGATATCATATGATAGTGTTAATAGGAGTAATAAGTGTAAATCGGGATAACAATAAAACTATTAAGACCTAGTATAAAAAGGAAATTCAAAATTTTAAAATTTACTACTTTAAGATAGGTAAATTACATAAAAAGAAACAAATAATTAAAGAAATTACGTTATATATTTTGCTGAAAATGAAGTCCGTGTCAAAAACGATTATAACAAATCTTTTCATAAAAAATAATTGGGAAATTCTACATGATAACCCTGTGTTTTTTCAAATTCTACATGGTAACCCTACTTTTCAGAGAACACACATGGTAACCCTGAACTCTTCAAATACGTATCGCCGTGACCCTAAACTTTTTTTCCGTCAATTTTTTCCGTTAAATATGTGACATGGCCAATTAAATTTTGAGATTTTCTACATGATAACCCTATATTTTTAAAAATTTTATAAGATAACCCTACTTTTTCTAAAAATCACATGTGCTTAAAAATCATAATTTCTTAATTAATTTTTTTTTTTCACCATTTTATTAAATTAGACCTAAATTGTCAACTCTACCCTCATTACCCTTCAATTAACCATGTTTTCAAAGCAAAAAATCTATTAAGAACTTTTTTCGATATCAAAAAATTCCCGACAAGATATTATAAATATTAAAGTAATAAAAGTACTTCATACTGAGCATTATCATAATCAACATACCGAGCGTTATAATAATCAATCCCAATTTTGATTCATGGGTTTAATCTAATTAAAAAAACTTTTTTTTTTTCGAAACCTCATCAAATTCCCCAAAATTGAAAATGTTGTAAACATAACAATGACCCACTTCAATTATTTGACAAATTGGCACAATTGAGAAGTGGAGACTCATTTGTAAACATTGAGCCGGATAATGGATTTCAATGTTAATTATTGACCTGATGTTTAGAGATTTGTGGTAATGATACCTTAAAGAGATGAGGATAATGAGAGTTGGCATTTTTTTTTTGGAATAATCAAGGAAAAAACGTGCTAAGAATGATAAATTGAGAAACTAAGGAAATATTTTTAAGAGTGTTTTCTTTGTTAAATAAAAAAAACAAAAAAACAAATAAGGTTATCTTGTAGAATTTAAAAAAACATAAGGTTACCTTGTAGTAAATCTCAAATCCAATAGGCCACGTCACATAGTTAACGGGCAAATTTGACGGAAACAAAGTTTAGGGTCACGGCTACACGTATTAATAGAGTTCAGGGTTACCATGTGTGTTCTCTGAAAAGTAGGGTTACCATGTAGAATTTGAAAAAATAGAGGGTTACCATATAGAATAACCCAAAATAATTTTTTCTTAAAAAAAAAAAAAAGGAAAAAAGAAAAAATGTACATCATTCACCTAATACTCAGACAACATATTACATTCTCAATCATTTTACAACCATTCAAACATTTGTTCTCATTTTCAACATTTTCATCCATTTCATCGACTTCTTAGGTTAGTCCGTCAGATTCATCCATTTCATACCAAATATTCAGCATTCCAGATCCTTCTTCCTTGATTATTCCGCCATTTTCAGCATGTTACAAACACAAAATTGCATTTTTTGATCAAAAGTTTACAGATCAAATAAACCATTTTCAGATTGATTGCTTTTCCCCCAAATTGAATTTTGCCCAATTTTTAATTTCGCCCAAATTCGCTTTTTTATACCATATTCTTTCCCAAATCATTAATAATTACAATTTTCTTAATGATCGCTTGAAGTTCACATTAAACCTTGTTACAGTTGGTTTAACTCGGATTTTTTGACTGCTGATAAGAAGACGATCATCCTTGTCAAACATAGATTATTGAAGGGACAGTATTATAGCTAAAGGTTGGTTGTTTCTGATCTACAAAATTGTATATTTAATTTTTCGATCTACAATTTCTGATCTACAATTTTCTATATTTTATAAAAATTCCCTTTTTTTAATACGAATATTGTAATTTTTCTGTTTATTGTTGTGTGGCATGGTGTTGCATGTGAAGTATAAGTTGATCTAATCATGCAAGGAAGCAGTTCGTCAGTTCCGGAACTCATAAACAGATTGATCTGTTCAGAAAAAAGGTTGGTTTACTTACATTTAATCTCAAAATTTTCAATTTATTGATGTAATTTTATTATCCCAATTTTATGCATCAATTTATGCAGTCAAATTTATTTGTAATAAAATAGTTTGATAAAAAATATGAATCAATGTGAAATTTTATTAGCTCTGCATAAAAAATATGAATCAGTGTCAAATTTATGCAGAGGAGGCAAGAGTGCAAGACGGCTTCGTATGAATATAGTTGGGACAGAGCATATTCTGTTAGGACTAATTGGTAAGGGCTTTGGAGTTCCTGCTAAGGTGTTGAAATCTAAGGGGCTTAATTTAAAGAAGGCTCGTGACGAAGTTGTGAAGATTACTGGAAAAGGCAGTGGGTTTATTCCTATTGAAATTCCTTTTACTCGTCGCGCTAAGCGTGTTCTGGACTTATCCCTGGAAGAGGCTCAAAAACTTGGTAAGACAACTTTGTTTTCGGGTACTGGTTTAAATTCTACTTTCTGGTTTTGATGTTATTGTTTTTTCTTCGAAAGCTCTTATTACAGTATTTGTTTCTGATGGATAATAGCTAAACTGATACTCCATTTGATCATGAGTTTTGTAGGAGGCAGCCTTACTTGAGACTGTCTCGTACAAATTTTGTGTTTAATAGTTAGTAATTTTGATGTTAACTGCTGAGAATGACCCATTTCTGGAGGGGTAATGCTTAGTTCTTACAGAGGTCACGAAATTTAAGTTTGACAGCGGAAAATGCTTGCCTTCTGTTCTTTTAACAACATTATGTGTTTTCGTGTATGGTCGAGTAGTCGACAACCCATGTATAAGACAGGGAACTAAACCTGGCCTAATTGTCCTTTTCTTGATGGCTAGACCACAATTACATAGGATGTGAACACTTGCTGCTTGGACTGTTAAGTGAAGGAGAGGGTGTAGCTGCTCGCGTCTTTGACAATTTAGGCGCTGATCTAAATGAAATTCGAAAAGAGGTAACTGTGATGCACATGTCCTCTTCTTAATGTTATTTCTGTATAGACTAAAAACTGTCAGTTAGTAATTCAACATTTTCAATGGCTTTTATGCAGACGATAAACATGGTAGGTAAGAAAAAGGAAACTGTCAAGAAAGAAAGTAGCATGCCAACGTTGAAAGAGTATGGCACAAATTTGACAGAGAAGGCAAAAGAGGTTTGTAATTTTGTATTTGCTACTGAATATGCTAATGTCCTTGTAATTTATAAACAGTCTTTCTGAACTGAATCATTTCCGATGTGAAGGGGAAACTGGATCCTGTTTTTGGAAGGGAGAAGCAAATTGAGCGTCCAAAAATATAAATTACCAACATGGCTAGAAATTTAAGTTCCAGATTTCAGAAATTTCTAGATAGGACAGTGAAATAGTTTGATAAAAAATATGAATCAATGTGAAATTTTATTAGCCCTGCATAATAAATATGAATCAGTGTCAAGTTTATGCAGAAATTTATCCGATTTTTCAGTCAAATTACCAACATGGCTAGAAATTTAAGTTCCGGATTTCAGAAATTTCTAGATAGGACAGTGTTGAGAATTTGATCATAAGTAGTCGTTGAAGTTTTCATTTGAACAGGATGGTTTAGTTTGTTATTGATTATCTTAACTTTTTTAGAATTATTGGAAATTTCGAATTATGCAGAATATGGCCAATCACTTCTAAGTAAATTGTTTTTTTTTTTACGGTACTTTAGGCTAATGTTTCACTCCACGCCTTGTGGTAAACAGATGACTCTGGGTGGCCAAAAACTGTTGTTGGAAGAGCTTTGGCGGTTGATGAAGTTGAAGATGTTCTTTGGAAAGGTATGTCACGTCTTTTCCGTTGTTAAAAGTTTCACTGTAATCAAACTCTAACAATTTTCCTTCAGTAATTTTTTTCTAGGATACAAATATTTTACAATTTACCATATGTATCTTAGTTTAGAATTTTTTCAATCAGCACACAAATATCAGTTTTATATAATAAAATTTTTGGTAACAGAAATTAATAATCTAGTCAGTCATCCGTTTTAGGTAAGAGAATGTTTTTTTTTATTTAAAAAAGATTTTCTTCAGAAAAATATTTAACGATTATTGAGTTTAGTTTGTTAATTTAGCAGTTTAGGAAGATAGTTATTCTAATAGCGGTATCACTTTTTAAGAATTAATAGTCAGATACGTAAGGGAGATAAAACAAAAAAAGATTTAATTTAAAAGAAACATTATTTTAACAAATGTTCAATAGAAAATAAAATAGATAAGTCTATCCAAATACAAAAATCTAAGACAATTTTATAAATTCTCGAAAATCTCCTTGTAAACAACATTGGTTGTTGTATTAGTCACTCCTTTTTCTTCGTCTAGTAGAAGTACTTTTAGACCTTTCTTGCTTGTAACCCTAGACAAGGCAACGTACAATTGGCCATGGGTGAAAACTAGTCTAGGAAGATAAAGTCAAACGCGGGATAGAGATTGCCCTTGACTTTTGTTAATAGTCATGGCAAAGCAAACTGCTAAAGGAACTTGTCTTCTTTCAAACTTAACTGGGAACCTGGTAGTGTCGGAAGGTGTCAAGGTGATGCGGGGAATATAGACTTTGGAACCAATATGACTACCAGAAATAACAGTTGCACTTATCACTCGATTTCCTAGATGATTTTACCTCCATTCGAGTGCCATTGCACAATCCATTTGCTTGGTCGATGTTTCTAAGAAGCATGACTATAGCTCCAACTTTGAGTTTTAAGCTGTGATTGGGTAAACCTGAACATCTTATAGAGTTAAGAAACTCAGTAAAGTAAAGTTCCCGAACCCCACAGTTTGTCTCTTCCTTGCTGATTTCATTAGAGCTTAAGTAAACTTTCTCATCTTTTTGAATTTGATCCAAGATATAATCGTTCACGACCTCGACAACATCATGAGTAGGTGCTAGTCTAGGCCAACATTGTTGTCAATTGTTAAATTTCGAATGGTGTACACTTCAACAATAGACATTTTTGCTCCAAAATGTGAAATTAATGGTTTCCGGATAGTAGCTTGGATAAACTGATTCTGGAAATAGAAAAAATAACAATTCAAAGATTGTTAAGAAAAAAAAAGGGTTTTTCCCATTTGTACCCCCGAAGTTTTCACTTTTCCTAATTGTACCCCTGCGTTTGACGGAATACTAGTTACACCCCTAAGTTTCATTACTTGTTCCCAACCATGATTAAAACACCATAGTCCGTCAAATTTCGCTGTTAAGTGCCAACAAAGCACTATTTGGCTGCCAACTTGGAAGCTTACATGGCATTGACATATATACTCCATCAAACCCTCAAATGTTATACTTACCCCACTTAGATCTGCCTTCACCCAACAACCACACCGTAATCAACATCCCCACCCTAGCCACCATTATTGTTCTTGTTCTAACCACCGCCATCGCTCTCCGGTCAAACTTATCATTCTCTCTTCTCCGATCTGACTTGAGATACTCGTTCCATCGGCTCTCCTTAGTCACCATTTTCTGGCTGTCACCGCACCGCCGCGAATTAGGCTTCTTCCCTGCCCACAAATCGTCAATGCCAAATCGAACCATCGCCACCGAGTCCTTAACCCATCTCAAGCATTATCAGTCAATCTTAATTTGGCAAGAATGCAAATATGAATTGAGTTCCTCGTTGATATTGGTATTTGTGTTTTGTTCCATTGTTGTGGCTGGAGTTGTTCCATTTATTTGTGCATAATTTGGCAACCACTTTTTTATTAGAAATAAGAATTTGGACGGAAAATTATTATTGTCAAGTTATAACACAAATTTAAAAAGGTTTTGGAGAGTAAAGATTGATTGGTTGCAGATTAGTGAGAAAAGATTTGAACTTTTTAGCATCATATAACTAAATTGCATAAATAAGGTAAATAAAGAAAAATAAAAATAAAATCAAAGCCATGTTGGCAACCAAATAGTGCTTTGTTGGCACTTAACAGCGAAATTTGACGGACTATGGTATTTTAATCACGGTTGGGAACAAGTAATGAAACTTAGGGGTGCAACTAGTATTCCGTCAAACGCAGGGGTACAATTAGGAAAAGTGAAAACTTCAGGGGTACAAATGGGAAAAACCCAAAAAAATAATAATAATCGTGCTTATTTTTTTGGGTAAAAAGAACATTCCTGTGATATAATTGTTGTGATAAATGTCACTACTACATTCCACAGAATTCGTTCTAGGCAGATTTTTGTAATGACCTTGTTGATTTTGTTGGCTTGTATAGGCTTGTATGTTTGAGAGCACCTTGTTGATTTTGTTGGCTTGTATAGGCGTGTATTCTTAATAGTTATGATAAAAATAAATTATACTATCAATTAATAAGAAAAATCATACGTTTCCTTAATCATCAAAAAAATAACCATCATTCTGATTTTTTTGAATAAAAACAACATTCCTGTGATATAAATGTTGTGATAAATGTCAGCTGGTTAAGCCTTCTATGTTGGTTTAATAAATCATTTAGAGTATTGGCTTTGACAGCACCATCTGATTATCATGATGGTTAAATCAAACATGTTGAGTATAAATCATTTTGATTATCATGTTGGTTAAATAAATCATGTTGCTTGAATTTCCTCTCTTGGTATAATACTGGTTGGTCTGATCAACCACTACTACATTCCACAGAATTCGTTCCAGGCAGATTTTTGTAATGACCTTGTTGATTGGTTGGCTTGTATAGGCTTGTATGTTTGAGAGCACCTTGTTGATTTTGTTGGCTTGTATAGCCTTGTGTTCTTAATAGTTGTGCTAAAAATAAATTATACTATGAATTAATAAGAAAAATCATACGTTTCCTTAATCATCAAAAAAGTCAAACTGGTTGGTCTGATCAACCACTACTACATTCCACAAAAATTCGTTCTAGGCAGATTTTTGTAATGATAAAACGGATTAATTAGAAAAGGAGTGTGAGACATACCTCTGAATCGACAAATAATAGTTCAATGGCATCGTGTTTCTTCTTATTATCCTTGTTGATTTTGTTGTTGCTAAACTCAGGCCTCGACCACTTATGAATGACGCGAACATTCATTTGAGTAAGCTGGACTCCATATTTTAGTTGACTAATAGTAAGAACATTTGCCATGGCCATTTTCGTGATTACAAAGTAGTTGTTGATAATAATAAACTGGTTTTTGTGTTACTGCTTTAGAGGAATGAAAGTAGAGGAAGAATGTAGAGGAAGTGAAGAGAATTTAAGAGAAAGAATGTAACAACCCGACCTTATACTCGGTCATGGGGACCGAGTGAGACGCCATTCGAAGCCTATCACGTCGTAGTAGAGGGTTTAAGGGACCGAGTAAAAGGTTTAAGGGACCGAGTAGAGTGTTTAGCTGACCGAGTGAGTTCCACTCGGCCGAGTAAAGTTTTACTCGATCGAGTGGGTTTCACTCGGCCGAGTGACTTTTCACTCGGTCGAGTGACGAGCTGTCCCTACCCGAGAATCCTTATTTCGGATTTCCACCTTATCCAAACACACCACTCTCTATACTTCACCTTATCCCTCTAAACTTCATCTTCCTCACCCACACAAACTCAAATCCCCCATTGATGGCCAAGCAAGGATCTTTATGGAACATCCTCCCTTCCTCCACCATCCTTTGTGAGTTAGCTTTCCTTTTTCTTTTGTTTTGGTTAAGTTATAAGTTAGTAGTTAAGATGGGTAATTAGCATATCTTGAAGGGGTTTTGATGTTGTTTTATGGTTAGAGTTGGTAGTAATAATTGTTGTATGATTTATTTAGGATGAGACGATCTTATGTGATGAGTTTGAGTTGGTTTTGGTGTAGCTCATGAAGATGCTTTGAGGTAGGTTAATCCTACTCGGTTTCCATCTTATGGGTCATGATTGTTAATGAGTTTTGTTGATCAAATTAGTATTGTCGATTAAATTGTATTGTGAAGGAAATTGTATCTTTGTTTAATTAACATTGCTGGCTAAGTTGTTGTTTAGTTGTCATTATCGGACTCTTGGTATTGTTGGAGGGTTGGTGGAGGTATTGTGATGATTGTGGAGACGGAAGGCGGTTGGGAGACCGTCTTCCGCGTAGGTCGCCTCTTGGAGCTTCCCACTCCAAGAGGGGTGTGCACATTTATGACTTGAGTTATGGAGGGACTCATGTGGTGTAGGCATGACGTCTGGCAGGGGATCCGAGTCGCTCTCGGGCCCGGTACCACCGACGTGTTCTGAGTACCTTTGTGTGATTAGGCACGTCTGGGCGTGTCCCGGTGTCCGGTTGTGTGGCGGTGGTGTGGTGGAGACGAGGTGATGGTACTCATGGTCATTCTATTGTATTTACTTTACATGTCATGCATATATATATATATGTTTTGTTGTCGGGACTGACGTTTGTGTGTCTGTGTCTGTCACCTGTCCCTCTTGGGGTGGCCTGTGTTGATCCATATGATGTCTTGATCATATGGGGAGCAGATTGTTTACAGGTTACATGGTTAGCACGTGGGTTGCAGGACGTCTTGAGGAGTCACGAGACATGAGTCGTAGTTAGATGATCATGCTAGTCACGAGTTGTATTTATTCATTTGTTTACGTTTATGTAATCATTAAACCTTTATATTTATAATAAAATGTTCTTTTATCGAAGTTTTGGAACACTACCTCGGGAAACCGAGATGGTAACGCTCCGATTATCTTGGCCGGATTTTCGGGGTGTTACAAAGTGGTATCAGAGCCAGGTTTTGGAACCTAAACTAACAAGTAAAATGAACCTAGGAGTGTCTAATAAAATGAACCCAACTTGTGAAATGGGAGTGCGGTTTTGGGATGAGTGGGCGCCCTCACTTCAAAGCTAGCGCCCATGGCATCGGTTGATCACCACGCGGGGATAGTGAAACATGGGAACGTTATGTACTTATGTGCACGATACATGTATATGCATGAGTATGTGGATGTTCTCGGTTGGTTACAAGCATGATGTTAAGGTATGAGTTGACATGTGTTTATATACATAGATGTTCATATGGCTACATGCTTTAGTTGTTTGTAAGCTCAACATGATAGAGTGCTTGACCTAGATGTATATATATATGTTTACATAGGTGTTCCGGTAGCTTGGAACGCCTTGTAATAGGTTGTGGGTGTGGCGCGGGGGATTATCTTCCGTTGTTGACACCTAGTAGTTAATCCACGCGGGCCGGAGGCTTGGTGGATAGGCGGACTAATATGGGATGTCTCACTTAGAGCCGGTGAACTCCCGAAACCTTCTTTAAATTTGCAGGATCACTTTAGCCAAGCTCGTGCCAACAAGGAGTGCTCAGCGGGCAACTCGGCCGAGTGCATGAGGCTACTCGACCGAGTGGAACTTGACTCGGCCGAGTGGAAATTTTCACTCGACCGAGTAAAAAGTTACAGGAATTTTTTTCAAATTGCCAAGAAATTCTACTCGACCTAGTAAACCGAGTCACTCGACCGAGTGGAATTCACTCGACCGAGTGAACCGGCACTCGACCGAGTAAACCGGGAACCGAGCATAAGTTTACACGGGTTCCTTGTTTTCCCCTCATTTCTTCATTTCTTCATTTCTCCTCCATTCTTTCACCTTTCAAGCTCAAAATTCCTCTAAAAATATTTCTCAAACTCCATTGATACTAGTTTGTGGCTTGGGTCAAGATTAATTCCGTCATTTTACATCAAAATCTTCCTTTATTTAGCAATGTAAGTGATGTTCTTCAAGTTTTTCTTTGATTAAAATGCTTAGATCTATTCG
>JAGPOY010008588.1:9002-22000 GCA_018983105.1 Silene uniflora | reverse complement strand
TGTGCTGCCCATTGATAAATTTAAGAGCTTCATGGTCAGAGTGGAGGACAAAAGGTTTTGGCTTAAGGTAGTGATTCCAATGATCTAGGGCTCTGATGATGGCATAGAATTCTTTATCATAAGTGGAGTAATTCAGCCTTGCTCCATTCAATTTTTCACTGAAAAATGCTACTGGCTTCCCTTCTTGTACTAGAACAGCACCAATGCCTAACCCACTTGCATCACATTCCACCTCAAATAATTTGTTAAAATCAGGTAGGGATAAGACAGGTGCAGAACAGATCTTCTCCTTGATAGTGTGGAAGGCTTGTTGTGCTGCAGGAGTCCATTTGAACTCCCCTTTCTTCAAACATTCAGTGATAGGTGCAGCTATTTCACTGAAGTTCTTGATGAACCTCATATAGAAGGAGGCAAGTCCATGGAATCCTCTGGCTTCAGTGATGTTGGAAGATGTTGGCCAAGTCTGAATAGCTTTCACCTTCTCTTGATCTACTGAAATTCCTTTGCCAGACACAATGTACCCCAAAAAGGTGACCTCAGGGACCATGAAAGAACATTTCTCCAGCTTCCCATACAACTGATGTTTTCTCAGAGTTTGGAATATTTCTCTCAAGTATGACAGGTGTTGTGTTGTGCTAGAGCTATATATGAGGATGTCATCAAAATAAACCACAGCTGATATCCCAATAAAAGGTCTGAGGACTTCAGTCATTAGTCTCATAAATGTGCTAGGCGCATTTGAGAGCCCAAAAGGCATCACCATCCATTCATAAAGCCCCATTTTGGTTTTAAAAGTTGTTTTCCACTCATCCCCCTCCCTAATTCTGACTTGGTGGTATCCCTGTCTCAAGTCTATTTTAGAGAAGGTATTGGCTCCACTGAGTTCATCAAGCATATCATCTAGTCTAGGGATGGGAAATCTGTACTTCACAGTGATATTGTTTATGGATCTACTGTCTATGCACATTCTCCAACTCCCATCCTTCTTTGGTACTAGAAGAGCAGGTACAGCACAAGGGCTGAGTGATTCCCTGACAAATCCCTTTCCCATCAGCTCTGCTATTTGTTGTTGCAACTCTTTGGTAGCAGTGGGATCAGACCTATATGCAGGCTTGTTAGGGAGAGTTGCTCCTGGTACCAAGACAATTTGGTGCTCAACTCCCCTCAATGGTGGTAATCCAGATGGTAACTCACTAGGGAATACATACCCAAATTCCTGCAATAGCCTTTTCACTGAGTCTGGTTGGGGCACACACACATGAGTCTTTAACTCCTTGGATATGATGGCATAGATTGTGTGCCCTGCTTCAAGGCTCCTTAGTATTTCAGCTTCTCTTACCAGCAGAGACTCTTTTAAACAGTTCTCAGTCCCCTTGCCAAGTTTAGTGCTAACAGTTGGGGCTAGGGGGGTCAGAGTAATTCTCCTGTCATCTTTTGTAAAGGAATAAGTGTTGCTTTTGCCATTGTGAGTTGTGTTTCTGTCGAACTCCCAAGGCCTTCCCAATAAAAGATGACAGGCATCCATAGGAATGACATCACAGAGAACCTGATCACTGTAAGATTGCCCAATAGAAAAATTGACCATGACTTGTTTGGTCACACCTAGTTCATTCCCCTTATTGAGCCACCTTATCTTGTAAGGGTGCTTATGGTCTTCTACAGGGAGTTTCAGTTTCTCCACTAGAGTATTTGAGGCCACATTGGCACAACTGCCCCCATCTACAATTAAGTGGCATACTTTTCCTTGGATGGTGCACCTGGATTGAAAAATTTGTTGCCTCTGATCTGTTTCAAGGGTTTGAGTGCTCATGATTCTCCTAATTACCAAGGCAGGCCCCTCATCAGGTGCCAAGACTAATTCTTTGTCTGGTATTTGGAGTTCCTTTTCAGTGTATTCCTCCCCAAAGTTTTCTACTTCCACCTCCCCTAGTTCTTCCATAAATTTAATTTCAAGGGCTGAAAGTGTTCTTCAGGTAGGGCACTCTCTACTGAAATGACCATATCCCTGACATTGGTAACATCTCCTTTTCAAATCACCAGGAGGGGGTCTAGACATGGGAGTTTTTCCTTTGTCTTCTCTGTTTGGTAGGTCAAATTTGATAGGGGTAAATGGTTTGGATCCAGAAGGTTTGGAATAGGTTTTGGGAATGTTTGAACTGGTTTTTCCTTGTTTTTCCAATTTCTGAGCCAGCCTGACAACCTCATCAAAGGACCATAATGGTTGCAGTCTAGCTTTTTTTGCAACCTTTGGGTCTAATCCTTCTAAGAATCTGGAAATTTTTTGTTCAGGTTTTTCTTGTAGTTCACATTGTAGGGTTAGTTGCTCAAACTCTCTGAGGTAAGTCTCCACAGATCCATCTCCTTGCTTCAAATGGGTGAGTTTTAAAAACAGATCTTGGGTGTAATCAGTGGTAACAAATTTGGCTTTCATTTTTTTTTAGTTAATAGGCTCTTTCCCTTCTCTCATTCTCTGAACTTTCATACCTTCATACCATAACGAGGCATAGCCTTTGAGTTTACGGATAGATACTTTGAATTTTTTTGAGTCAGAATAATCCTTAAATTCAAACACTCTTTCTATGGTTCTAAGCCAGTCAAAAAATTCATCAGGGTTTAGGCTTCCATTAAATTCAGGCAGTTCTATTTTGATAGAATTATCATGTTTACCTGGTCTGGGTCTGTTGTTTTCTGCTTCATCTGAATCTGATGCAGCACCTAGGCCCTTTTCTTGTACTAATCTGTGAACAGCAGTGGACATGGTGTCCATGCTTCCAACCAACCTTCTTACAGTAGCTTCCAAAAGATCCAATCTTTCATTCTCCATTTTTTTCTTATTAATTTTTTGAGAGGTTTTGTGAGTTTATTTTTCTGAAAGGTTTGTTATATGGTGAAAGGAATGAGGTATATATAGAGGTAGAAATAACTCTGGCTCTGATAACCAATTTGCAGCATATAACAGGACCCTTAACTTAATTAAAAGAAGAATTACAGACAAATGACAGACTCTTAATAATGCTGATGCAATTACAGATAATAAGGTAAATGACAGGCGCAAAATGACACAGAAATTGGGACTGAATGCAGTAAAAGGTGCTAGCTTTATGTAGGACAATGAAGAAAGGAAACTTTCATTAAAATGGAAACACAACAAGTATGCCACAGAGGTCAGACAAGCCTGATAACACCCCCACACAGGAACATGCCTTTCCCACAAAGGTGAAAGGGACTGCTTGTATGAAAGCTAGCCAATTTTGATTAATCCAAAACTACCTAGGAAAATGCACCCTTCAGAGGCTTTATAGAACACAGCACTCTTCTTAAATTAGGGTTTTAGGGAGTCACACAAGAAGTTAAAATAACAGCTAATGCAATGACAAAAGGACAAGATAGCAGCTGTCCTGGTTTGGCTTTCATGTGGGGATGTTTGGCCTGCTCTTGCTTGCTGATCAAGGCTGAATTGGCAGGGGCCCTCCAGGGGTTTGTTGTAGCTTTTTGTGGGCTTGTTCGAGGGTGAGGATTGTGAGACCCCATGCTGCCTTGGTTGTGGACTTAAATTGTAGGGAATCAGGCTCAAGCAAGGGCTCGAGGTGGGTGCTGTTTCTGAGTGAGTGAGCCTGAGTGTTCAGTAGGGTAGCTCCTGCTTCACTTAGCCATGTCACATTTTTTTAGGTTTATTATGTAAACCTAATTCGACGTCAGTTTTAGGTTACATTTTCATTATTTTTCAGAACTCTTAGCTTAATTTACGCACTATTTCCATTGCTACTTTATTGCTTTTCGGATCTACGACATCGCACAGTATTAATCGTTCTTAATTAATTAATTCAAGTACTTTCTCATTCAATTGTTCTTGTTATTCAATTTAATTATTGTTCATCATGTTTTCATCTTTTATTATTGTTGTTAATTCCGTTAGTATGAGTAGCTAATTTCCCAATCTAGGGTGAAAAGGGATCTGGGTTAATGAAAGGGGATTAATGAATTGATTAGTAGCAAAGTTGCATGAATTATCGTTTGATTGTTTTTCTTAATCTAATTGTTTGATTTAGGCCTGAATCTCATAATTAGTATCGCATAAACTAGAATTATTACCGACCGGATTAAGACTAGTACAGGCTGCGACAATCAGATAGACTGACTTAATTATAGCGATCGCATGTTAAGTTTAGATCTAAAGGGCATATTTGAGTTGACCGATCATATGACCTTAGGTAATTCGACTGACCTCATAATTGATGAAATTACATCCCCGGACAATTGACCCAGTGAACATGATCCCTAGACCTTTTAATATTCTTTATTTCAATCTTTATTTATATCGTCATTAGTTGTTAGCTGAACAAACAAAACCCCTACAAACTGTTACCTTGAGACAATCTTAGCTTTAGGAAATAGATTTTACCGCCTCCTTGTGGATACGATACCTGACTTACCGCTAGCTATTTGTTAGTAGTATTTGGGTTTACTTTGATTAAGGTGATACGACTTTAGCCTTGTCAATGAACATGAAACTTCCCGGCTAACCTTTTTACCGGTATTTCCATGGAACCATTATGCCAATATTAATTCCAATAAAACATTTAACATTGTCGTTTCGCATACCGATTTCGATCATTAGCAAATAATTCTTGAAGCTTGTTGAATATATAGGATATACAACAATGTCGAAAATCGTAGCGAGAAAAACAACCGGATCATAAAGTTATTTCTCCTGGATATATTGTAGAATCATGCACGAAACACTTTCCTTCAAGAATTATTCGACCCTATTACATGCCCCGGGTTACACGAATATTCTTGTGGGATAAGACTACAATTGCTCTCTCCTTTCGGCACCAAAGGAAGAGAATACTAATGGAGTATTAGTTTAAAGTAACACTCAAATATGATGAATTCTAATGATAGAGTATCGGTGAAGTCCCTTCTAAAATGATCAAGTTTTTCTTTTTTGTTACAAGAATAACAATCCTTGTGAAATGTTTTCAATTGTTGTATTTTCACAAATGAGGTGCATGGCTTTTATAGTGGCCAAATGACAGGATTTCACCAAAATCCAATGAATAGGAAATTCACATGATTTCACCAAATTCAATTGTAACAGCCCTGGATTATCAACCACAAAATAGTAAAACAAATACAGAAAATCCAACGCTGTCACTCCACCCTTAGCTGAAAATGCCAAGGGCGAGGTAAATATAGAGTCAACTTTTGAAACCAAAGTACGTGTCTCAAAACTTTATCAATAAATAAGACGTTGCAGCGGAAGACTTAAGTCTTACAAAATTCAAAACAAATTATAAAATCAAAATACAATACCAATAAACTTGTAAGAGTGTATAAATAAATTAAGACGAAAATGCTTTATACAAAATCCTTCCTCGCTCGTATACTCCGAGGTCCAATATGCACCTATGCAGCATCAAGTGTACCTATCCAACTGTACCCGAAAACAAAGACAGGTGCAGGTTCCAGTGGGGGAACGACCCAAACATAAGGACGTCAGCAAAAGCTGAGTTTTAAGTAGATAAGAAACAATGATAAGTTTACAAGACAAATCAACCAAACTTAAAACCGGAATAAGGATAAAGTAATATTCCAAAACCAGCATTTCCAATGAGAATTATCAAAACGTTTAAAAACCAAAACTTCCACCACCTGTGTGCCAAGGTCCTACCCTTGACACGGTCTAGAGGCACCACCTGTAACACCCCCATTTATCCAAGAGCCTTAACTAGGCCTTCCTAGATAAATAGAGTTGTTACCATCTCGGTTTCCCGAGGTAGCGAATAACAAAGGTAAACAACCAAAGTACTTTAAATTAAAACTTAGTGAATAAAGATATTATTACATGATAATCTTACGATTAAATTAAACTTTCAACATTACAATTACTACGCAGCGGAAATAAAACTTATAAAATAAAATGTGATAAACTAATTAAGTCAGCTAAGACGCCTAAGCCATGGTCCATCCTCACGCATCCCAAGCTCCCAAGTCAGCTAACTCAATACCTGCAAGTCTGCTCCCCATTATGGTTCATCACAGGTGTTTACGAATACACGGTCAACCTCGCGGTTGAGTAGGATAAATCGTACATTAAGAAAACACATTCAATATCTCAAACCTGTCTAGAAACATTAGCATCACGGACCGTTAACTAACGACATTATCTCACGGACCGATTAACGGCAATCACGGACCAACTTAATGGCAATTACGGACCAACTTAATGGCATTCACGGACCAACTTAATGGCATTCACGGACCAACTTAATGGCATTCACTCTTATATTATTCACGGAGCCCGAAGGCCAATATAACTTATCTCTTTCCTTCGTTAATAACAATAGCAATAGAAATCACGATAAATAGCATACGATCACAATATACGCATTTCAAATTGCAATATCACAATTATCAATTAAACACGAGACTGAGTAGAATTATCCTACCTGTAGCAATCCAATTACGCAAGCAATCCAATAAATCACTCAAAATACTCCTCCGTAAGAAACCGTCACCTAGCAGCAATTATAAATTACCCAACATTTACTTATTTATACTTTTAATTAAAACTTCACAATATATTTATTAATAATTATTTATGATTCGTTAAACTATAATTATAACATTACGATAATAATTAAACCCGTCTTAAACATTGAAGAACACTCACAACCAACACCTCAACACCCGCCTTTTCAGCCACCCATAGCCACTCACTGCCTATCTGCCCCACTGTGACCAACACCTACTGCCACGGTGCACCACCCTAACCATCCAGGTCCAGGTCGAGCCTAACCACCATGTCAAACACCCTTCCCAAACCCAGGTGCGCGTAACAAAGGAGAAAGTCTAACCCCCTAGCGAGTGGGGGCCGGTCAAACCCCACCCAAATGGAACTCGGGCCAAGAGTTCATTTTTCGGGACGAAATCTCAGGAGCGTCTCAGACGACCTTAAACCCTCTAGACCAGAAGAAAACCAAATTTCCAAAACGGCTTCAGCCGAAACAATTCCAATAAGTGACCCACGATCACAAAAGTAAATATTCAAAGTTTACAAGTACAAGTAAAAATTCATCGATGTCAAAATATTATAGAAAAGAGTTTAAACGTTAAACCGAACATGCTCTTTACTTAAACTGAAAAAGGGTAAAAGTCCTTACCTCACAAGACGGTCAATCCAAGCTAGCTTAATAAAAAAAACTCTTTTACTTCGAAATCACAAGCTACAAGTATATATATACAAGTTATCCGATTACTACTTTGTTCAAAAAGGTAAACAATCCCAACATATTAAATAAATACTCACTAGCTTGAACACAGTGTTAAAGAATTAAAGTCGGAACATAGTGAGGTCGGTATAACCTAAACTATTCCACTCTATCCCAAATCCCAATTAACAATTGGTGTAATCAAAAGCCATAAATCAATCATTCAAGTCCATGCCCTAATTCAACCGTGTGCATGAAGTCAAATCCTCATACCCAAACTCCAATTTTCCCGATTGACAAACCTCACCTCAAGTAGTCTCCACACAAGACAATACTACACACATGGAGTAACAAACCAATAACACACTACCCCAAAATAAGTGATACATTCCGGTAATAAACCTAACAAATCAACTCTTCCCGTGAATACTTCCCATAACTTGTTTTGGGGAATGATTAGGATGGTTTAGGTATAACAAATAAATTAATAACTATTTCTTGAGTAACAGTTGGGCCAAAGTTGTCCGCATAGAAATCGAGGCCAGGTTTCATAAATATAGTTAGAAATAATCCAAAATCGGCTAATTTAAGAAAACCTTAAAAAGTCTTTGTTTTTTTCCATAAAAAATAATAATTATAATAATAATAATTAATAGTAATAATAAATAAATAAATAAATAAAGTTACAATATTTTCGATCTGGTCTACAAAATGTACAACGTAAGAGGGAGTAACCCTTTATAAATAACTCGGAAAATAACGGGGTGTTACAGACTTCCCTCCTTAAAATAAAGATTCGTCCTCGAAGCTTAAACTCTTTCATAAAACAATGAGCCTTCCAAAAATATTCTTATCCCATCCGGAAATTTCACCAGGATATGTTACCGTAACGAAATTCCATATTTCTCAATCTCCTAATTTCATATAGGCTACAAATTCCTCGTCAATTCTTACACTCTAAGGTATAAGGACCACTAAGAAAGCTAAGAGCATGTCGAACAATAACAACAAAATTTATTTTATTTTAACTCGGAGTACAAGTATAAGTTTCAATTTTTTTTGAAATCCCAGAAATTCAAAACTTATTTCCACAAGTGCGTATTATGCACAAGTAGACCACCAATATGTGCGTTGTACACAAATAACCACCAATTTGTGAACACCAGTAATAATCCATTGTAAACAAGATTAAAGTTAAACCACAATATTCAACTCACCTTATTAAAATATGATATAGAGACACAAAGTATGCAAATTAAAGAGACAAACAGCATACAAAAAGGAAAACTAAGCATGCGGTTTCTCTATCCCCCTTAAAATAAAGCTTCGTCCTCGAAGCACAAAATTAACTTAGGCAAACCATGAGGTACTTGTCTTTCATGGCATATTCAACTCTTTTACATCAACATGGTTTCATAAAATTTAACTATTTGCACAAGAGTCTGAAATCAACGTGTCATCAAGATCGACAATCTAATGGGACGGGTAACTAGCATATCTCCTTAGTTGAGAGGAGTGGATCTCATTATGAATTCTCTCTAAATTAGCCGGTAAATTAAGTCAGTAAGCTCCAACATCCCATACAATCCAATAATAATATAACTCGTAGGGAATACTCAATGCGTAAATAACTCGTCCTATCATCATATTTTAAAGGTTCCACTAACAACCATGCACCACTTAGAGTAAGATCCAAATTACTCACCTCCATGCCATAGCCAACAAAGGCAATAACAAAACTCAATGCCAAACAACTCACACATCACTCTCTGTAAATCCGACTATATATAAGGCCATATAATCAGTTCTAAGGCCAAGTCATTAATCTCAATCTCTAGGCATTATCGGTCTCAAGCGATTGATCCTCACGTTTATTCATACCAACTATTATTAAGGCTCACATACAACTATTACAATAAAAACCTACAATCAATTCCCAATACTTGAGTAATAGTGACAATAAACTATATATGACGAAATCCAATTCGAAACTTGCGAAAGCTGCTACTGTCATCCTAAAACCAATTTAAGTCAGAAACTATAACATCTCACCTACACATCAGCCCACCAAATATCAACCCACCAATCTCAAAGTAAAATATCCAAAAACAACTACAATAACTATTAACGTTATCGGTTATGCATCAAAGAGACAATATTTACATAAGAACACTTAATTGGTTTATGTATGAATAATCACTCACATCATTATATATATATATATTACACTTCCGAGAAACATTGGTAGCCTAGCTATAAAATCCATAAAGGTCAAATTACTTTTACAATCACGATTTTTTTTTGTAACCTGATAATTCTAGTACCACCAGTGATTTCACCTACACACTTTTCTTCCACGAGTAATTCACAGTCCCATATATTATTCTCACAATTCCATATGTATCAAAATATATATCACTTCTAGACTATGTACTAAACTCCATCAATGATATAGACGAACCATTTATAACATTCTTTAAATTCAACATAGCTTTCAAGATCATAAATATTCCTCAAATGACAACTTCAAATTACTCCAGCATATAAAATGTTTAACTTAATGTTTCCATTTTGTACTTCAAAAACATAATATTGTGAGTTCGAATTTCCAAATCTATTTAAAATAGAAGCACTTAACAATCTTCAAATGACAACCTCAAGCGTCCTAATCTATAATCTTAATCTGGAGTCTTAAATCCCATATCCTTATTTTTAATTTATATTGATAATTCAATCACCCTTGTGACAACTTCAACCATGTATCACAGCTCAACGAAAATCCATCTACTCAAATATACACGAGTAACATATTATTACCTCGTTCGCATTTTACACCATCCAGGACCAATATTTTTTTTTAATCGTAATCTACCAACTTTTACCGAGGTGTCAAAAAGTTCAATACACTTACCGGTGTGCATCAAGCCCACAAGATGATATTCCAAAGTGCACTAGGCTCTCTATCAACTTCTCTCGTTCCAATAATTAACCAAGTATAAGCTCATTGCTCCATCTCACTCTTATTATACACTAAAGTAACCTATGACCGGGACAAGGGGCGAGTGAAAGACCGCGAAACAATACTTCCATCTCAATATCAATTTCAAACTCAAATAACTAACCATGGTCGCACTGGACCGTAAAATATACGCGGTTCAGAGGCCCCATAACTCATAACTCAATATCAATAACCAATTTCCATCACAATTTCAATATCGATATTGTCAAAGCCTCAATAATGAACCATGCTCAACACTTAGAGTACAACTCTAAGCTACTCACCCACGAATCAATGTCAAAGAAATCGATAATAAAAATACAATACGAAAATAAATCTCAATCCTCGACAATTCATAATAAAGCAATGAGCTGTTCTCACTAAGATGTCATAAACCAACACGATAATTAAATTCATGCTTATAGTTCAACAATATACGACAACTCAACACAACCTTATGTTGCCAAACATTAAAGTACTGACCTTATGAAGTCTTATCACAATAATTAAGCTAATCACTCATTAACATAGAACCCATCTAAAAATACTACTACCTACAGATCAGGGGATCGATGTAATAACCAAATATTGAGTAAAATTGTCCCTTCACCAAAATAAAATAATAGTCAGAATCCGTTAAACAACCATTAAATCTCAATTAACCCCTAAGTTAACCATCTCTCAAATAAACACTATGACGATTAACAATATATAAATAAAACTGATAATAATCATTAAGGTACATGAATCAACTCCGACACGGCATCTACACATAGTCAAAACTAGTTAGCACGATATTCACACAATCTCAAACAATAATAATAATATTAGGGACAGTAGAATCGTGTTACCCTATGCATGTTGATACGAATTGTAGAGAGCGAGCAAACAATTGTTGAAATTCTATATCAACTAACATGCATGTAAGAAATATTTACAAATCTGTGTACTTAACAATTTAAAACATCTACCAAACGAATATGATACAGTTATTGGATAACTATTTATCCAATATACTCCCTCCATTCAACTCCACAGGGTCATTATCTCTTTTGCACACTATTCACAAGTGAGCATTCGTCGTCAATTTTCTCTCAATACGTAAGTGAAAATATATTCATGTGGGATCTTGTTTGATTCGTCTTTACGAGTACATTAAAAATATCTAACTTTTATAATTTTTACAAATACGTAGCTAACGATATTTACCGCGTAAAATACGCGTTGGCAAACGCGAAAAAAGAAAGTGGCCTTGTGGAGTTGAATGGAGGGAGTAATAATAGTAACTAGGCCGCTTGTCTTAAAAGCATCATATGGTGAGTAAGGATATGAATTTTTTTTGTAGTACAAAGTTCAATATATTCTACCTACTCAATATGTAGTCTTAATAGGGACGTACAACTTCCTCATCTAATTCCTTAGACCAACAGAAAATACAAGGCTCATGTTATACACTAAATCAACATGTGCATATTAATTAGCTAAGACATCACTAAATTTTATAACCTCTACAATCTCCTTTCACCATCAACAATTCAATTCGGACACTCGGACACTTCCTGTAAGCTTATACGACCATAGTACTACCAACACCTATTACCTATTTACCTTAGCAAGTTACTCATTTCATATTCAACAATCGGTGCTCAGCCGGAACCAGCCACCACTAGTACAAAAAGTAGATTAGGCTAATAGATAAGGCTACGGTTCCTCTTATTAACCGTAGCCGTTTATAAAAGGCTACAGTTGTGAATAGAGCTGTAGCCATAAATATGGGACACGGGAAAAGGCTACGGTCCTATTAAGAACCGAAGCCTAATATGAAGAAATGGCTACGGTTATTCTAGAACCGACGCCTTAATACTCCGTACATAATTAAATGCAATGTTAGTCAGCTGACTCCGTCTATCCATTAAAACAGAGCTTTCACCTACCCCTCTGCCTCCTCATTTTATTTATCACCTTCAAATCCATTTATCAATCTCACCCAAATCTATTCCTTAAACCCTTCATTCATACCACTAAATCCGCTTGCTTCCTGTTTCTGAGTACCCAATTTCTCTTGTTTTTCTACTATTTTACAGCAATCTCTACTATATTATTACTATACTAATATATCACGCTTCGAGTTTTCTAGGGTTTTAACATGTGGAATTGACCAACCGGATGGTGGTGTAACCTTTGGCGCCGCCGGGTATCTCGATCTCTCCATCTTCCTTTCTCTTGATTTTGCGAGTTCTTGCGATTTTAACGGCGAAATTCGAGCAACAAAAGTAATTGGAATGGGTATTTCGAAGCCAATTTTTACGATTTCTTATGATTGCTGAACCGCGAAGGTAATTCGTCTTCTGATTTCTGTCAATTTATGTTAGGTTTGTGTGATTTTTACTTTTCTAGGTTTTATGTTGAAGGTATTGTCATTTATAGACTAATCTTTTATGTTAGGTTGCTTGAAAGGCTGTCTATTTCAAGTATATTGGAATTATTGTTGTATTGTTACTTGCCATTATTTCCCATCATCATCTTATACTAAACAAATTTGGGACATTCTGATGTATAGAATCGTTTATCCATTGGTGATGACTTACTCTAACTTAGCAACTTGTAGAATATGAGACCATGTCTTCAGTTTTGACTAGAGCTGGCAAGTCTGACCCGACCCGAGTGACCCGACCCGAACCCGAGCAAAACCGACCCGATCTGACCCGAAAATATTATGACCCGAAACCGACCCGACCCGACGACGACCTGTAACCCGACACGACCCGAAATATTGTGACCCGAAA
>JAGPOY010008544.1:1360-14265 GCA_018983105.1 Silene uniflora | reverse complement strand
ATTGGATGTAAATGGATATTCCGCATTAAATACAAATCCGATAATACTATTGACAAATATAAGGCTCGTTTGGTAGCCAAAGGTTTTCTTCAACGACCCGGGTTAGACTACTCAGACACTTTCAGTCCGGTAGTTAAACCTGCTACGGTTCGCACTCTTTTGTCTCTTGCTCGCTCTCACCAATGGATGGTCTCTAAGACAGTTGGATATTAACAATGCGTTCTTACAAGGCGCTTTAACTGATGATGCCTATATGACACAACCCCCAGGTTTTCTTCACTCTGACACTCCTACTTATGTTTGCAAATTGTCCAAAGCTATTTACGGTCTCAAACAAGCTCCTCGCGCTTGGTACACCACATTGAAAAATTTTCTCTTGGCCTCGGGATTCACTAGTTCGTTGTCTGACCCTTCCCTGTTTTATTTGCACAATAATAGTCACTCTTTATACCTCTTAGTTTATGTTGATGATATTGTCGTCACAGGTCCAAATATTCATTATGTTAATGCCTTTATTGCCTCCCTTTCCTCCCGATTCTCCCTTAAGAATTTAGGCAATTTGAATTACTTCTTGGGTGTTGAGGTAACCCCCAACTCGTCTGGGTTGCTTCTCACTCAGTCGAAGTATATTTACGATGTCCTTGACAAGTTCAAAATGCTTGATGCCAAGCCCTTCCCCACTCTCATGGCCCCGTCACCTGCTCTTACCCGAGATAGTGGGTCTCGCATCAGCAATGCTACTGATTATCGCGCTATTCTGGGCTCCCTCCAATACTTGTCTTTCACTCGTCCTGACATCGCCTTTAGTGTTAATAAATTGTCCCAGTTTCTTCAGGATCCAATGGACACTCATTGGACTGCCCTTAAGCGGTTATTAAGATATCTTAATGGTACTTGTAATGTTGGTTTGCAACTTTTTCGTTCCTCTCCCAATCGTCTTCATGCATGCTGTGATGCCGATTGGGCGGGTGACAAGGATTTCTACTCGTCTACTTCGGGTTACATTACTTACCTTGGGCGTAATGCTCTCTCTTGGTCCTCCAAGAAACAGCGAGAGAGCTCTCTCCTCCACAGAAGCCGAATTTCGTGCTGTTGCCAACACCACTACTGCCGAGCTCACTTGGCTACAATCTCTTCTCACGGAGCTTCGTTGTCTTCCTCCTGATCCGCCTGTCGTCTATTGCGACAACTTGAGTGCCACGCATTATGCTGCAAATCCCGTCTTTCACTCAAGAATGAAGCATTTGGCATTATCATTTCATTTTGTCCGTGAGAGGGTTCAACAAGGTTCACTACGGGTTCAACACATTTCTGGTGACGATCAGTTAGCTGACGTTCTCACTAAACCATTGCTACATTCCCGTCATCGTTTTCTGCTATCCAAGATTGGTCTTGCTTTTAGCTCGTCCATCTTGCGGGAGCGTGTTAAGGATATTACTTAATCTCCTCATATTTATTATGTAAATATCTTACCATAGTTTGTAATTAGTTATTTACCATATTTCCTTGCAAAAAAAAAAAGTTATTTACCATATTTCGATCTCTTTAATATTGTATCTTGTATAGCATGTAGCCGTATCTTGTATAAATACCGATCTCTTGTATCATAATAATTATCAATGCAAATATTATTTACATCCAATTCTTTACACTATCATCATGCAAATAATGCACGTCGTAGAATTTCTGTATTATACATGCAACGATGCAAAGATGATGAGATAGATGATGTCCTCAAACATAGAAAGAGATTGAATTAATTAAAGAGTAAATTAGATTTTACTCTCTTTTAAAACAAACTTTTTTAAAATTACTCCCTTTTAAAATGGTTTTTTAAAATTACTCTCAAAAGTTATATATTTTGCTAAAATTACTCCCTTAAGTGCATATTTTCATAAAATTACTCCTTTAAAGTGCATTTTTTCCTAAAATTGCTTCCAAAAGTCCAATTTAAATTGACTTATTTCCTCTATTTTTGAACTCCCCCTACATTTGTCTACATAGATATATACCTTTCAAAGTATAGTCTGGCTAAGGCATAAACGAAATAAGTACAAAAATAGACAAAATAAGTCACTTAAAATGGAGTTTGGAGCAATTTTAGCAAAAAATGCAACTTAAGGGAGTAATTTTTGCAAAAAAATTTAAAAGGGAGTAATTTTAGAAATTTTGATTTCAAAAGGGAGTAAAATCTAATTTACAAACCCAATAATAAGAATCTGCATTGATAGTAATTAATAAAAAAATCCATCGAAACATACGGAGTACTCCATATTTTCGTATTAACAATTATTTAAGAATAACAATACGACCTGAATTGAATAGAATAAAAATTGAAGTCTAAATATTTGCGTATATATTATTTACAAAGAATAAAGATATGAAAAGAAAAATCTATAATACAAAACTCTATACAATAATTGTTCCGAAAATTTAAAATCGTGTATATACAAGTCACTTGTGTTAGCGTCTTTCGACTTAATCATCCGTTGTTGCTTTCCTTGCCATGGTATAGCTAGCTAGCTTTGTCTACTTTACTCCGGAAAAATGCTACTTCCTCCTTTTTAACCGCCGTGTTAATTAATCGTTGTGTATATACTCCGTATTCACGAGAGGTTAGATTATTTAATCTCGAAAAGGAAAGTAGAAAGATTATTTATGAAGAAAAGGAGCGCATGGGGTAGATAGCTAGCAATGACCACTGCCACCGGGAATGAACGAGCATGGATTACTTCCCGAATGTGTTGGGGTTCCTTTTGGTAACAACTGGAACAACAATGTATCAGTTGTCCCTCGTAATCTCTCGCCATGAAATCTTCTAATGGCAGCCCCAGTTTGTAAATTAGCAGCAATATACAAAATGAAAATGATCCAGAATAATGTCATTTTCAGGCTATTTTTGTTGTTCAGTTTCATTTTGACGTTATTTTGGAAATTATGTGCGGTATTTAGCAATTACTCGTACGAATTATAATTGTAGTGCTTCTTAGTTGTGGATGGCCGAGCTTGAAAGAATGTATTGGTTTGTTGAGCTAAATAAACGCCATAGTTTGCATGTATATATAAGAGTTTTCTAGTTGAACAGTGTACGCTGTTTGAAAAAATAAATACAATTATTCAACGTTTTAGTGTCAAACGACTTGGGGAGGAAGTTTTCTGTGTTTTGAGTATTTGACCAAGTTAACGGTCCATCACTTTGAAATTTCATTATGTTATTGATAAAATAACAAACAAAAATCAACTTAATTATGATAGTCCATATTGAATTTGGATCTTCAAATAATATTTTAGCTTAGATTGATTTATAGTTACGCATTGATGGAACACAAATTCTCATTGAAGACGGACATATAGAACTAAAGTAAAACAAAGTTTGTGTGGCATCTCTGAATTTTATCATTTTGTACGTGTTACCATCTTTTTTAACCAGAAAACTTTGATTGACCATAATTCATGTTTTCAAGTTAATAAAATGACGTTTTTTTTCAAAGCGATTGTCTTTTGCAAGAACTACGATTTGACAAAAAAATAATAATTGTCACATTCCGTACTCTCATGGTTAGGAGTCTGTCAAAATTTTTGACCGAATAAACTTTGGCTGACCATATATATCGATTCTTAGCCACAAGTTCCAAAAGTGAAGATTTTTCCTTTTCATTTGAGCGTTTTAAAATCTTCAGTTTAAATTTAAAAAGAAAAAAAAAATGTGTTCTAAACTTGTGATCACGAACTATAATATTCCGTCAAAGTTTAATTTTATGTTTTTTTTAGTGTTGATCAGGAGTATCCCCTACCGACAGCTGGGGCAATCTCCTTTGGGATACTGAAGGCAATTTAATGGGTTGACCCCTTCCAAGTTTGACATTTTCATTCGCAAGAGCCAGGAATCGAACCCCTGACCACTTGTTTAAGAGATGAGAGCCCTTACCACTCACACCAACCAACTTTGGTAGAAAGTTTAATTTTATGTTGAGAAGAGGAAAATACTTGCAAAATGGAAAACCTCAAGAATCTCACGAGAACTTTTCATGAAATTTCTATTTTATAAAAATAAGACTAAATTATAGGCTTATGAGTTAATCCCGCATTAATAATTAATAATTAATTTTAAATAAATGTCAATTTACATATTGATAGCCTGACACTTGTAATTTTGTAACCAGCTAGAAAAGTTATTTTGAGAGTACTTTAATAGTTGTATACACACTTTTAGTTGGTGTAGGAGGAACAAACCAGTATGACACACACAAGGAATGAAAATCCAAAGTTGAAGAGATTCATATTTCAAACAAAGTATGCCCGTCCACACTCCACACTTATGCCGTGTGCTAAAATGGCAAGGTTTTGACATGGTCTTCTTCAGATAAAACTCGTCAAATTACATACATAAAAACTTAAATAAATTTGGTAAACTACTTAATACAAGGAATTTACAATTTTTTTCGGCTTACTAGCAACTAGCAAGGAACAATTAGTGACTTCCGAAATGGGTTTGAAAACTAAGCACGAATAAACCACTCGGCAGTGTGCTGAAGGAGCTAACTCCGCCAACTGGCCTGATAATTCAACAGAAACCCAAGTAGCTAAACACTACTTCTACATTATGTATCAACCCGACTTCTGGAGGTTAACGACTTAACATTCACACAAAACAAGGCTGTCATCGGCTTAGTAATGTGTACTCTTTCTTCCACGAGGTTTACTCAGCGGAGCGTCTTCTGAAGTTTCTCAAAAATCGTCAGATTTTTCGTCAGTATTCTGAGTATCGTCACTTCCACTGTGATATGGGCCATATGGCTCAGTTCCGTCAGAGGAGACTTCCACTTCCTGTGGCTGCTTCCCAGCAACTCTTTGCTTTGAGAGTCGATCGCGAAGCTCTCTTAGTTTTGCCTTCTTTGAGTTGAGCACATTCACAAACTGCGACCACAAAGCAGCAAAGCTATAAACATCAAAAGGAAGAAAGCATAACATCACTAGTTGCATGGAGTAGCTTAGTACTCCGTTTTTTTTTTTTGTGAACTTCACTAGAAGTCCAGAACTGAAACTGCAATATCACAAAAGCTAATCTCCATATTACTACAAGTACTCCGTAATAAAAATGTTACATTGCTTGTCATTGAAGCGTAGAAGAAACACAATCCACATATCTTACTCCTAAAAATATATGCAAGGGCACATCTTGTTGGCAAGGGCATGAAGGAAGTATACCACTACCACCAGAAATATAAACTGAGCCAAAGGGGACAATTAAGGCTCAACATATGTTCTAGAAAGACTCTAATCCCTATAGTTTTACGGAGATTTGTTATTGGAAGCATGGAAAAATTTATTCGATGTTTCATCCCCAAAAGGTAATACAAAAACTTGGATGCCAAAAGCTGGTAGAAACTGATACAAGAAGATATTTTTATCCTCTTCCAATTATACGCATCAATATGTACATAAAGAAAAGATGATAGATCAAATATACCTTSGCATACACTTCAGATTCAAACTCTTCTTTTTCAATGCTAAGCTTTTCACTTTGTAGTAAGCATTTCTCAGCCTCTGCCTTCAACTTCTCAAATGATTCATTCTTTTCCACAAGTTCCAACTGTCGCATAAGGACAAAAAGGGACATACAGGGTTGTGAATTCGAATCCAAATTTTCAGAAAGACAAGTTTTCAGAGAAAATACTACTCGTATATAGTATGCAACAAACCTAGTGATAAGGGAGCAGTTTAGGATAGAGTGCGCGTGCACATTAAAAAAAAAAAAGTGTTTCGAGCAAATATGTTTATTCTGCCAACTTCAGCATATTTTAAATGTTGTTGAGCAAAAAGTAATTGTGGAGCCAGAAACTCGAGCATTCAAGTTCAGAACACAGAAAATATCGATTATTGGTCTCTTGAAAATTGAGCAAGTACTCTTAAAGATAACATTTTGCAGAGACAGGATTTGAACCCTGGGGGGAGAAAGCAGTACTAATTGTGGGAACACCCGTTTATGCAGGAACAGGGGTGAAAGTAGCACCAATCTCGAGAAATCCGCTTACAACTACTGAACATAGCAAGAATTGTCTGAAAAGAGATAGGAACCAATTTAATGTAGAAGCCTCACAAATGTCAGTGGAAATACAGTGGCACTAATCTACGGACTTTGTTCCTCTAAAAGTGTGTAAGTGCATCACTTTGTATGATCATCAAGCAAAGCAAATGAAAAGCAATCCATCTAAACAAATGGGCACTAATCTACTAATTTCGTTTATCTATAGATGTATAAGTGCATCACTCTGTATAATCACAAAGCAAAGCAAATAAAAAGCAATTCATTTAAACAAATGGGCACTGATCTACCGACTTTGTTCATCTATAGATATGTAACCATGTAAGTGCATCACTTTGTAAGATCACAAAGGAAAGCAAATTAAAAGCAATTCATTTCTACAGAAAACTTGCCACTAAGCCCAATCCAAAGTCGAAACCCACTCTCCTCACATACAACAACATAAAAACTAACAAACACTAAAAATAACAAAGTGACCATGGTTCATCTGCGATCTGCCAGCTTCAGCTCAGACAGACTTGATAAAAAGCAATTATGGAAGCAGAAGCAGTGACGGGAATGCTGAAGCTAGCAGACTAGACAGCTAAGGCATAATTAAGAGCACTTGGAGAGACAAACTCAAATTATTTGCCAAAAGGCATAAAATTGCCTATGAGAATCTTACACTCAAATTTATGTTTGACTCCATCATAAAGTTCAAAACGTCAGCTGTTGTTTTCTTGTTGTTGGGAGAAGGCTTACATCTCCACCTCCATTCCAGCTTAAGGCCTTCCTTCTCAAAAGTAAATGACAGCTGAAAACATAAACATCTCGTCATTAAGAAGTAGCTTCATTACCTCAAATCTAATACGGAGTATTAGCTATTACTAACCATTATGAATACAAACATTCTACAATGGGTTAAAGCCTCAATCGCTTAGGACATCGACATGCAAATACGCAATACATCAAGTTGTACAAACAACTACACTTTAATGTAAGGAAGGCTACTCAAAGCAAATATCTCACCTCCAATGGCTAATATAATGACATCAGCCTCAGAAATCCCATTAAAAGGCTTGATCTTTAGGGTAAAATGAAACAAAAGCATTGCAATTTGAGGGGTCTCCTCCCCTACTCCCTCAAGAGACCCCTCGTAGTAAAATTGAAGATAACAATCAATGTGAACAAAAAGACATTCCAAAAGAAGTATCCTCAAATATCGAAGAAAAACCGTCTACGAAAATCCCCCTAAAACCCATCTGCAAAACCCCTCACTTCATACTAACATGATAAGTGTACATAATACTCCATTTGAGAGTGATTTTGAACAAACATATAAAAATGAAATGAATACAATCAACCCACAAAACAAAGAAGAAAAGCTTCAAAGAAATAAAAACTAACCCTTCTACTACCATTTGCAAGATCAGAAAAACCGTATACCGATCCGGGTTGCTGAAACCCTAAATAATTCTCAGCAAATTCAACATATTCCGAAACTGATTGATCCCATTGACTTGCCCTTTCTCTCACATCCTCCTCAGAAGCTACCAGCAAAAACCCACAAAAATTTCAATTAATTCCCCATCAATTTGATCAAACCCATATGAAATCAATCGCAAAAACTCGTATGAGACGGTCTCACAATAAACTAATAAACCATCAATTTTGATAAGAGAAAATTAGGGTTTTAGAGAAATTACCAATGCATTCCCAAGCATCAAGGCCATCAGTGATTGAGAGCGAAAAACGAGAAGGGTACCAATTAGCCATCACGAAGATTGAATCTTGTGATGAATTTTCAGCATTTTGTTTTGATAATTCAAGCTTCAAGCATGATTTTTTCACTTGTCTGTCTTCATGAAACTTTGAAGATGATAAAGTATGCATCTCTTGAATTGGGTTTTCTGGGTTTCTGTTGAAATTAAAATGGATGATTTTGGGGGAGATGAGGAATACAAACTGAGTAATTGGGATTTAGGGATTTGGGAATTAAAATTGTTCAGTGTGCAACAATTTTATTGACTATTTCCCGCGCTAAGGAAGGGTTTAGTAATTTCACTTGGTCTCCTTTAAAACCGATAAGCCTCAATCTTTAAAAAGGTAAACAATAATACTCGTAATAAAATCGTGTTCTTTCACATACACATTTTACTACTTTACTATTTTACATATGGTTTTTATGATTTTATCCTTTGTCATTTGTTCTCATCTTTCTCACTCCAATTGCTCACCCTCCACTACACCAGCCTCTTTAACGGTTGATGATTTGTTATTAGTCGTCTACAACTTCCAAGGAGGCTACCAATATACGGAGTACTACATTTTTTCCAGTTATTTTCTTTCCAATTATAAGATAATGGATATGCACTGTATATTGTGGAATGGCGTCAAACAAGTAAAGGAAGATTGGTAAGAAATTGGTGCTAAATTTCATTTGTGATATTTGTAAATTAGTGGATCGTCCTTTTGATTACACTAGTTGTTGGCACGCGCGCTATCGCGCGCGTTCCCCCAATTCCGTCCATTCATTTAGAGCTACATATTAAGGTAAAAATTCAATTTAAAGCTATATGTGATGCAATTTATCAAATTTTTTTATCTTAATTGTTGGAAAAACAGTAGCATAACGAATTAGGGATAAATACTTCATCTTGTTTTGTACTCCATTCGTCCGGTCAATTGTTTACTTATTCTATTTTAGGGTTTCTAAGTCAATTGTTTACCTTTCTATTTTAGGTATACCTTTGATGAGTAACTGATTGGTAAACAAATGACCGGGATAGAGGGAGTAACAAATTAACAATACATTTGTTTTCAATTCCATTTAGGAATAAACAAGTTACATAAATGCTTTATAATAAAATGTCCCATTAAAATCCCGCACGATCAAATAATTACACAATATAAGACTCACAATTATCACTCTGCTATTTACAATGTTTCTCTTATTCCTTAACGTGCCTCCGCCTCATCTTCCTATTTTTCTTATCCTTTCTTACACTATTATCGCATTGCCATTTTGTTGTACAAATAAATTGTAGTAAAACAAGTTTTCGATTTTTTAACCTACATAGCCTTAAAAAAAACGTCAAAATGGGCTACATTTTGAGTTTTGGAGACAACCAAAGCAACAAAGAAATATGGTAATGAGTAAAACAAGGCATTGGTTACGAAGTATTGTGATATTATGACACTTATGAACTTCAGTTATGTCTGAATGGCCAAGGCCAACAAGTTTGTGACTCCATAAGAATCTCCAAACCATACAAACGAAACCACGGAAAAATTTAACGTAGAAATGTAAGTATAAATACATCATAGTGATTAAAAGGGGCTTAAGTAGCGGGTCGAACTCAATTACCAAGGAGAACACCACAATATATCAAGCCAAAACCGCCCTGAACCATCTATCAATTATCTATACCTCCCTGTGCCTAACTGCTCATCTTGCTCATCTTCTTTACAAGTAGATAGTCCTCTTAGTAACCATTCCAACCCTTCATTTGTCATACGGAAAAATCACCTTATTTTTACTTTCTTACCATGAACTCCAAACACTCATACCCAACTTCATAATCTCCTCCACTGACACTCTCACTCGCTCAAACCTATCCTTTGAAAGCCCATCAAATCCTCACAAAGGGAATACCTTCTCCCTCAACCTCTTTGTTTGCCCCTTCAACTGAAACTACTAATCATTTATTCACATCACTGTTGGCACTATAATACTAATAATCACCTAATTTCGATTTGCTTCCTCTTACTCTAATATCTCCATGATGAGCATCTTATTCTTTTTCTTTGAGATACGCATCTTCCCCTATATCTCGCTTCCCCTTCTCTGTCACCATCGTTAGTAGCGCTGCTGCCTCAAGCCCCGCCCTCCATCATCATCATCATCATCATCATCATCGATGGAACATGTGTTGTCGCCAATGTCTGCGAGCCAAAAAAGTCAACAAAAAAAAACGTGAAGTGAGCATAAGTAATTTACCCTAAATATCATAAATATAAGAGCAAGATACTCCCTTTCCCGCATCCTAGAATCACCATATAATTACGGATAAAGAAGTTATATATACTGAAGCTTAAGATGTAAAAATTAATCACCAACACGTGATTATACGAAATGGCTGCAATGTTCAAAATAAGAAAACGGAGCAAAAATCTCGTATACTTTTATAATACAACCTGGGAATAGAAAATGCAATGAGGATGAAAAGCAAAGTCCAGTAGGCTTTACTTGTGGTCAAGAAATTCTCAACTCAGCAAGTCAACCATAGCTAAACTAAAAGCTGATGAAAGTATCCCATAAAGTTTCGGGCAAGTACCGTTTTGTCAAAACATGTCTATTAACTAAGGAGATACTACCTTCATCCTAATCATCTGTTTACCTTTATTTACAATACCTCTCAAAAAAAAGGTAAGCAAATAACTGGACGAAGCAGTCAAATTTATTTCAACTAAAGATTAATGACACTAACTATTGGCTGTCATAGTAAAACTGAAGTGAAGTTGCAAACAAATATAACATAGTTCTATTCTACAAAGTAACAACCAAGACCAAAATACGGGAAGGTCAAATGTACCGACTGCTTGTTGACGATATACTTGGGAATTAAGCAGGTGAAGCAGCAGGAATATTAATGTGTATAGTACGCAACCACTGCACAAGGATACGCAACCACTGCACAAGATAGACTGGTGGTTCTAAGCAATTTAATACTGCTATTTATATTTACACTCTTTGATTTCAGAGAAGAGCTATCCTACATCAAATCATTCTTTTTAGGGTTATTTAACGTAAATACTACGAACTATAGGCATCCTTCTCATAATACTCCAAACAAAGGTTTAACTCAAAATAAACCTAACTTTAGATACCTTCTTCTCAAAATAGAATCGGATGACCGACTACCTGAAGAACAAGTCATTGCCATTTTTATTTTTTCTTAATAACATTATTATTATTATTAATCATGATCATAATACTTTTATTAATCCCCTCCAAAAACAAAAATACAATTAATACAAAACCCATAAAAACTCATCCCCACTGAAACCAATCACTCCTAGACTCAAACTCATGATCATAATACTCTTCATTTTCCTACAATCAATACTCGATCGAAAGCCCTAACCATCACTTCCACCAAGCGCACCACCAGCCCCACCACTATCGGCAATTCGGCACTATGATTTGCATCCATCTGTACCACCGTCTATTGCTACCAACATCCAAGATCTCGACGAGGCCAACCGCGACAAGCACCTACTTTCTCGCCGTCGTTCACCGCGGACATGGCCGTGTTCCCTGACGCTTGTACTGGCTAGATCTGATGTTATCTATGGTGTTTGTGGGTCAGGGACTAAGCAAGAGGTGCGGGGTTAGAGTAGGTGGTGGTTGGCGGGTTCGGGTTGCGATCGTTGCGATTGTTTGAGTTCAGGATAGCTAGTTGTGGGTATGGTGATAGTTGTTGCTAGTGTTTTGGGTCGAAGGTCGGCAGCGGTGACCGATTAATTTGGTGTTTGAGACAGATGATGGTGCTGTTTTCATGGAGTTGTGGTCACTGGTGGTTGTGGAAGGGACTAATATTTGAGGCTGGGATGAATTATTAGAAATATTGTTATTATTGTTATTATGTTGTTTATTAGTTTTCTTTTTATTTTTTAAATATAAAAACTTGGCACACCAGCTTTTTTACTTGGTATTATAAGTCATAAGAAGCTAATTCTATTAGGAGAAGATAGTAGAAATAGTACGGTTTATTTTGAGTTAAAATGAAGTTTGGAGTAATTTGAGAAGACCATTGATAGTGTGGAGTATTTATATTAAATAACTCTTCTTTTTATTAGAAATCCCCGTGTGAATGCATAGCTGCCATTCATGCCAAGCTTTCCCTTCCTTTATCACGATTTTAATGGCCGAAAAAATGGAACCTCTAGCATTTATTTGATGCCTCAAATAAGGAATTTCAGGCATACGACCAGCAAGGCAGCAACTGGCACGACCCTTAAACAAACATGCAAACATAGACCGCTACTAAATATGAAAAACGACTACAAACTCTCCTTTGAAGCCCTTTTCTATGTACCCAGAATATCCCAGTCCTCAAAATGCAGAAAGTAAACAAATGAAGCACACTGAACAAAATCCCACCCATAAAAAAGACCAGGGTTTAGTAAAAGTACAAAAAGGATAGCAACTGCATGTCATAACACAACTGTAACAATTAGATAGAGTGGCTCTTGCAAATGACAAAATCCAGAACACCTAAACAGAGAGGTTTTCAACGTAAAACTTGGTAGTTGAGAATAGTAGTCTAAAGGCATGAATAGAATCTTGGCAAGTAGAGCCAAAGGCGATTTTAAGCCACTGAGTTCAAAGATTTCTTGTTCTAATCACCATTAGACTAACTAAAAGAGGCGTCCATGTTTCACTTCAGAACCTGTACGAGGCCAGCTCTATAGCCGACAACCAATCCTCCAGCGCATCACTAAAGTAGCTATAGAACCCTCATCAACCAAATTTTAGCCAATAAATTTTGACTTTAATAGCAATCAAGAACTGTACCTGAAGATCTCAATTTGAGACACCATCAGTAGGCTTTTGCTATCAACTTGTATTTGCTTCTAACCATTACTTGAGACAATAGGGTATGAGAAAAGCTTCACATGGATTATTTTTCTTATCACAAGACATCTTCAAAAGACAAACAAAGCATCAAATTAGTACCACCATGAAGTACCCAAAATCAAGCATTACATTGAATGAACACCTCTGTTGACCGATTAAATTATGCCCCAGAAGCTCACCTAATAGAGATCTTAAACAAAGAACGAACCCCAAAATCAACAAGAACAAGATTTTGAA
>JAGPOY010008513.1:0-10325 GCA_018983105.1 Silene uniflora | reverse complement strand
TCAAGACACGCAAGCTATTAAGAGGGGAAAGACATGTTCACAACAATTATCGTCATGGATGGCATTTTTACTCCCACTTTCAAACTTTTCAAAAAGGGTGCATATAAATGCATGGCTCCTAAGTGAGCGACATATGCTAAGACAATACAAAGCATGTTAAAATGCATGGAAGACTTCTAATTACCAATATTTGCAAAGAATCTTAGAAGTCTTCTAACAACATGAATAGGCACGCAATCACCCCGTAGGGATCAACACAACATTTTCCAACATTTCCCAATTTTGGTCAAGTAAACCCAACCTCCCCACACTTGAATGACACAATGTCCCCATTGTGTGAGTAAATAAAAGAGAAAAAGGGGAAAGAGGTGAAAAAGGAGAGAATATACTGAGATTTTGCATCGGTTGTATGTCTTTTAGCGTACTTTCTCCTTTTGGGGTGCCCTTCAACTTTTGAACTTCCAAGTAGCATGATCCATGTTACTCAAGGCACGGAGGAGTTGGTCAAAAGTTCTAGCGAAAGCCTCAAATAGGCACAAGTAGAACCAAGCTATAGCAAAGTCAATCCCACTTGTTTTCCCACACTTTTTCTCATGATTATTCCTCTTACCCTTCTTGGTACCATTGCTTGGCCGGGTCTTTTTGGTGACTAGGACCCTTCATCTTGGGATGGTAGCTTGAAGGTAAGAAGAACGGAATATTATAAACTTCATAAAATAAGGAAGTCACCTCATGGTGTTCAAGGCAAGGGGAAGGGTGGAGAATAGGAAGTGGATGAGTCAACTTCTCAACATTGAGGTTCAAAATACTATCCTTTTCATCACATTTTTCTTGACTCTCCATGTGAACCGAACCATTTCTAAAGAGGAGAGCTTCAATTTCTTCCAAACTATTGTCAAAACTACCAACATCATAGTTATACTCATGTTTCCTCAACTCTCCATGAATGGCAAGTTCGAATTCATCAACCTCCATTTCCCAATTTTTACCTTCCTCCCCACACTTACTATTGACACACACTCCTTCTTCATTGACCATATCTTCTTTCACTTCCATTCTCCAAACAAGATTACTTCCGTAAGAAGACCCACTCATAGAAGGAAATTTCATGGGCATGTCGAGTTAAAACCTTCCACACTTGAAGTAGAGAATTAGCACGACAAACGGCACACCAAGGTGTGCAAAAACAACAAAGACTTAGTCTAAACTAGAATGAAACAATCAATATCTAGCCAATGCTCCCCGGTAACGGCGCCATTTTGATAGACGGTTTTTTAGTCGTCGGTTCCGCTATCAAACAAATAACTCAACTAGCATAGGAAGTCGAGGTCGATCCACAAGGAGCGTGGGAGAATACCGATTGTTTCAATTCAAGTGTTTAGCTAAGTCGAATCAATAGGAGATTGTTTTAACTATCTAATGACTATACAAGTATGCAATCAAATAAAAACTATGTAAAAGTAATAACGAGAGGAAACTATGACGATAGATTGATACTTAGACTTAATTCAAGAATTTAAAGGCCTAGGGCACGATTTCGACTCCCAACATTTCATAATTCACCACTCGATTCCGTAGATTAGTTATCAAAGGGTTTGTATTGGGGAGAACGCCTCTATGTCGCCTATTGTCTCCCTCCCGGGTTCACAATAGGACACTAGTCCTATTAACACAACTTCCTCCCGGACTCATGTGTTAAAATCCCGAATTAAAGTCCAAGGCTCGCTAAAATCGGCCTAATTCTCGCTCACCTCTCGCTAAAACTTTAGGTATAAGCTCGCGATAAACCCCGGTCATTCCACTCCCTCTCCCGAGGGTCGATTTCAAACCGTAAACTAATGGGCACCCCTTCCAAGTCCTCCCTCCCGGGTTCGACTCAAATGGGCAACTACCCTAAACGAGAAGTATCGATTCCCGACCTAGCCGACTCCCGTCGACGTTACAAGGGTCTAAGAGTCACCTACAACTTCAAAGGGTAATATCAATACAATTCCCAAAGTTTACCCAATAATCACCCTTTTAACAACCAATCATGTGAAATCAAATATGTAAACTACTCATGTGGGGTCTAATCGTACCCTAGAAATAAGACTACTCACTAATCATACTAATTAAGACAAAACAATCAATAAAGGTTTCAACTTGGACATTAAACATGGTAATGATTTTATAACTACCACTAAGCATGCAATTGACAAGGCAAGATAAACAATTGCCAATTGGAACAATCGCTAACACTAACTAAGGCCAAAGGTTGAACCTTTGAGAAGCAAAAACTCAAATATTCTAGATTTACTAAAGGCTACAACTAACCATTCAATTTCTACTAGAAATGTTATAATAAACTAGTTATACTATTCTTAAGATGGAAACAATTAAAAAGGTAAGAACTTTGGCATAAGAAAATGTAAACAATTCAAATCTAAGAGAATAATAACTAAAGGAAATGAAATAAACAAAACAAGAGAGAAATCAAAACAAAGAAATAGGAATTACCCAACACAAGAAGAAGAAATAATACTTGAATTAATAAATAAACTTCAAAATGGAAGAACAATAATATCCCAATAATTCCCAATAAATCTCATACAATTTCTCAAAACCTAGAATATGTGATTGTGTGGTTCTCCCCCCCTACAAAAATTGGATGGTTGAGTATATATATGAAGTGCCCAAAACATAAAAATATAGAGCAAAACTACAAAATAGGCCCAAAATTGTCCATCACTATTCCCAGCCTGTGTAACTCAAGGGCGGCCAGTGTAACTTTACACAGGCTGGACTTGAGTTACACCGACAAGGCTAAAATAGTTACACCGGCTGGAGGCGAGTTACACCGGCCTGATCTCGTTACACTGGCTGGAAGTAGAGTTACACCGACTAGGCTTATTTTTGACCCTTAGCCTCCAAAGCTTGGTCGGTCCTTGCATGGGAAGGCGTGCAAAGCTGCAAAACACTTAGCAAACTACCCGGTGAAGCTCTTTAAGGCAAAATAATCACAAACGTGAGTAAAAATCGATTAAATGCACCAAAAATAAGAACAAAGCAAGGATTTATGACACAAAAAGGCGGGCGCTAACGTAGTTATCAGCAGCAGCCCAGGCATGAGCTTGGTACACCACACGGTCAAGCTACAGATTATGGGGTAAGAGCGGACGGTCACCAAAGAGTCGCTCATTGCGCCTGGTCCAAAGGTTCCACAAAATAAAGGAGAAAAGTGTGGGCCAAAAGACGCGAGAGGATTTAAGGTTGGTGCTAAGCCAATCATGGAGGTTTGAAACGAAAAAGTCACGGGGAGTTGGCAAGGAGTTCCAGATAGCACGCGAAAAGGAGCAATCACGAAGGATGTGAAGGGAATTTTCAGTCTCAAGGGGACATGTATAACACAAAGGAGAATGAATAATGGATCGATAAAAGAGAGTATAGCGGTGGGGAAGCTTATCCAACCAAGCCAGCCACAGAAAAACTCTAATTTTAGGTTGAGAGGGGATCTTCCAAATCCAACTCAAGTCGAACGAAGGGGAAGGGGGATGAAATTCAGCGGGGTTATCACCAAGAATGCTATTATAAGCAAGAAGGAGAGAAAATGAATTGTTGATGGTGAAGGTAGAGGTTGCTAGATCAGGTCTCGGCAAGGAGGGGAGAGGCGTAGAGAGGATAGCTGTAACTATCAGAGGGGGAAGGGGGTAGTCAATCCGGCCCACATCCCAACACCCACCAGAAATTAAGTTGCTTAGAGAGGCCAAAGGGGCTGACTCAGAAAGAGGACCTTGGACGAGAGATCTTAGAGGGCCAAGCGGGCACCAAGAGTCAAACCAAAGGTTGATGTTGGAACCATTACCAACTGCCTAAGTTAAGGATTTGGCAAAGAAGGGCCATCATTTCCCAATATTCTTCCAAATGTGAGAGCCTCTAGTAAAGGGAGGGGGATTAGGTCTCCTAGAAACATATTTGCTATGGAGAGCAAGGCCCGCAAGATTAGATTGGAGAAAGCAGGTTCTCCAACATAAACGAGCAGCATAAGCAAGGTTAAGGCTAGAAGAGCAACGGATACCTAGTCCCCCCGCACCTTTTGGTTGGATAACAGAATTCCAATTTACAAGGTGGAGTTTTTTAACAGACGCATCCCCCGACCAAAGGAATCCTCTAACAATTTTATCAATACTCCGAAGAGAGTGGGAAGGGAGAGCAATGCATTGCATAAGATGGGCAGGGATTGCATTTAGAGTAGACTGAATGAGGCAAATCCTATCAGCTCGAGAGAGGAAC
Organism: Silene uniflora; assembly: GCA_018983105.1. Taxonomy (NCBI): domain Eukaryota; kingdom Viridiplantae; phylum Streptophyta; class Magnoliopsida; order Caryophyllales; family Caryophyllaceae; genus Silene; species Silene uniflora. The sequence continues at coordinate 6,056 of JAGPOY010008513.1, read as the reverse complement.
TTGCTTTTCCAACTAGCAAGTTTGGCTTGGATTCTATCAAGGGGGAATCCAAGATAAGTACCAAGAGAAGCGGAATGTTTCATGTCAAGGGCAGTTTCAAACAAAAGACGGGAATTATCGGGGGTGGAAGGTGAGAAATGAAGCTTGCTTTTGTTGAAGTTGATCTTCTGCCCGGATGACAAGCAAAAGTCAAAGAGAGTGTTTTGGAGTGCACACAGATTCCTTTCAGTAGCACTACCGAAGAGCAAAATGTCATCAGCAAACAAAAGATGTGAGAAAGTCGCACCACCTCTACCCAAAGGAAAGGGGGTCCAGTCAAGATCAAGACAAGATTGGTGGATAAGAGATGAAAGGGCATCCATGCAGATTATGAACAGGTAAGGGGAGAGGGGATCGCCTTGGCGGATGCCTCTTGAGGGTGAGAAGGAATGAGAGAGGGAGCCGTTGATGAGAACTTGGGCAGATGTGGAAGTGACACAATTCATGATGAGATCAATAGTGTCGTTATCAATGCGGCTTTTAATGAGGCACTTATGAATAAAGCTCCATTCAATCCTATCAAAAGCCTTTTCTAGGTCCAACTTGATAGCAAACCATCCGGACTGTGATATACGTTTGTTATTAACACCTAACTTATTGTTTAGTAATTTTTTCTCATTAATTTTCCGTCTATATGTTCCCTTTTCAGGGCGTCTATCACTGCTGCCTATTTTCAGCGCCACCGCCAAATGAATCTTGGATACCGTTTACATGCAATGTCAAAGTGATTGAAGTGAATGACTTTTGTGGTTATGATGGTTCGTCGTTATTAATTCTAGGGCATCAACTAAATATACGCTTGTTATCAACTAAAATTACTAATTGTTTAGTAATTTTGTTCTCATTAATTTTTCGTCTATATGTTCCTTTTTCAGGGACTCGAATTTTGTTGTTAGAATTTTATATTAGTTACCGACCACCTATTTATTTATTTTCCGCTTCTCCTTATTAAATTCCTAAAGATATGTTTCTATGTCAAATGAGGCGCAAGGTTAACATAATATATAGGAGAAGATTCGAACTACTGACATATCAATCAATCAATCAATACTATATATTAATTCCAGAAACCAAGGGACTTCAGTGTAATTAAATAAATTTATACAAATTAATTATACTATATAGTTTTAAATCAATAGCACTGTGCGATGGACCTGAACAAGAGACTTCAATATAAATATTATATAGTTTTGGCTGAAGTATAATTTAGAGAACACCGTAATATGGTGATTTTCCTTAAAATAAACATGTCCTGCTTTTCTAGGGTATTACACTGGACTACTAGGCAGCAGAAAGCCAACTGAAACTGTGAGGCTTTCAGTGCTTGAGTATGGCAAATTTTGTACTGAAGAGCACATTAATTTTTTAAATACACCAGTACAATTTGAGGAGGTAAAGCAGGTTGTATTTTCTATACCTATTGATAAAGCCCCTGGTCCAGATGGGTACTCCAGTGGTTTTTTCAGGGACTCTTGGGACCTGATTGGCAAGGATATTGTGGAGGCTGTTCAGGAATTTTTCAACACTGGTCAGTTGCTAACTCAGATCAATGCAACTAACATCAGTTTGATTCCTAAATGTGAGAGACATACTTCTGTTAAGCAGTTCAGACCCATTGCGTGTTGTAATGTCCTTTATAAGGTTATTTCTAAACTTCTTTGCAATAGGCTAGCAATGGTATTACCTGACATAATCCATGAGAGTCAAGGGGCATTTATACAAGGAAGGTCAATCATAGAGAATGTGTTGATTTGTCAGGATATTGTGCATCAGTATTCAAGGAAGAGTGTTTCTCCAAGATGTCTATTTAAAATTGATTTGCAGAAGGCCTATGACACGGTAGAATGGGATTTTGTGGAACAATTATTGATTGGGTTGAGATTCCCTGTGTCATTTATTAACCTCATCATGGTGTGTATAAGAACTACTTCCTATACTCTGGTCCTGAATGGCAACAATTTTGGGTATTTTAAGGGACAGAGAGGGCTCAGGCAGGGTGATCCAGTCTCTCCTCTTATCTTCACTATTTGCATGGATTACTTGACTAGACTTATTGCCTTTGCTACTACTAGATGGCCTTTTCACTACCACCCTCTATGCAAAGGAATTAAGCTTACTCACCTCATGTTTGCTGACGATTTACTGATGTTCTGCAAAGGAGATGCCCCTTCCATTCTCCTCTTAATGCGAGCTTTCACCTCTTTCTCTAATGCATCAGGTCTGCAGATGAATAACACTAAGTCAGAAATCTTTTTCAATGGTATGACAGATGATTTGCAGAGGGATATTCTTTCTGTCACAGGGTTTCAGAAGGGGAAAATGCCCTTTAGATACTTAGGTGTCCCAATCCAGCCTGGTAAAGTATCTAAAAGGGATTGTAGCTGCCTAGTGGAGAAGATGGTGATGAGAATTAGGAGCCTTGGAGCAAAAAAGCTGTCCTATGCTGGCAGGCACTACTACAAAAACCATGATAGACATCGGAGTTTTATAATAATAGACATCAGACTTTGCCTCCGATGTTAAGTTGAGTGATGTCTATTATAAGACAATAGACATCAGACTTAAGTCTGATGTCTATTTGATCAATGGACATCAGAGTTTTGCTAAAATCCGATGTCTGTATATTACATAGACATCATATTTTTAAATTGTCTAATGTCAATTCTAGACTATAGACATCAGATATCTAAAAATTTGATGTCCATTTTTTAACATATACATCATGTTTTTATCAAAATCCGATGTCTATTATAATTAGTTTTTATAAAAAAAAAAAAAAAGAAAAAAACTTAAATATCACGCTATTTTTGCCCAAAACATTACTCATACACATAATCAATAATACAAGATGATTCAATATAATCCATAAATATCCGTATACACTCAATCGATTATTCTAAGTCAATAACTAAAAGACAAGTAAACTATCAGCAAAAATAGAAAGAAAAGTATAACATGACTGAGCGTTAAAAAAAATAGGTCCAAGATGCGTGACGACATGGCGCCATCAACTTCTTGAAATCCCGAGCCCTGCTTATCTCCCATTTCACATGATATGCCTGATTGTGAACAAGATACTACAAAAACATCAGAAACAACAATTAAAGCACATAGAATCAAAATAATACAGGGGATAAACAAGATTAAAGTTAGCATTCTTAGGAATGAAGAGAACCAATTATAGTGCTTAAATCAAATCTTGTAGTAAAGTGGCATTTTGATTTCACATAATCTTGGTACATTGACAGTTACTATTACTAAAGAACTGACAGCCTACTTGGTTAATTTCATGATCATTACATAAGGGAGTTGGATTTTAGAAAATGAATAGGACGGTCTGAACACAACAGTTTGTAAAACAACTAGTCCCAACCAAAATACATTCTACAGTGGATATATATTGAACTACAAAAGAACATACCATCACAGATTATAACAGCAGCATCCCTCTCCATATAAGTATATAACCAACCAATCTCTTTAGTCTGCAAGAGAAGGATGCTTTTAAGAACCAAACTATTGACTTTCAATAATATCAGACAATTTCTCAATACAACATATCTTCCAAGAGCGGGCATCACAAGAAAAGCAGACCACCACTACGATAACTTATTTTGCCATATACGAAGTATACTTCAAGGCAAATAGAAGGCTATAGAGAAGAACACTTGGATACTTGTATTACGATGGTGACTTACAACTTGTTTTGGGACAGAGTATCTAGAACATTATATGTCAGTCACCCAATAGCGCAAATGAGTGCTGTTTCAGAAGAAATGGACACCTAAATTAGTTCAAAAAAAATCTCATAGTTTCACATAAAAGTCACTAGCAAAAAAAACGTAACCATGTCATAAAATCTCATAGTTTCATTTAAAAGTCACCAATGTAATATGCTCCAGAAGCTTTAAAGAGTAGAAGAAATAGAGCATTAATTGTCTTCTCAATTTAGGAAAATGAAGAATATTAGTTTGAGCTCAATCTACACAAAAGGTCACATGGAAATGGAAACAAGCAACAAACAGCAAACTAAAACCAGGTATACCTGTGGTTGGCTCTTGTCCAATATGTGCTCCTGTTAGTAGAAAGCACATAAATATAGACAGTATCAGTATCGACATACTCAGCCGCCTAAGCAACAATGTAACCCTTATTAAGCTAAAAAACAACCAGAAGACATCATAATTACCAAATTACTGACACAGTACATAAATTAAAGGAAAGAGCACAAATACCTCGGAATTAGCTTTGAAGTACATAATATCTTCAGGCTTTTAGCACAACTCTATGGAGGTTCTCCTGCCATTCTCTATTCTTTTATAATTGCTGTCAAACAATTTCAAGAAAAAACTGAGTTTCTTCCGGATGTCAGCGACTAAGACAGAGAATTTGTTCTAGATCATCTATGCAAATTGAAAAAAACAACTGTTACATCTGAAATCTGTATCAGAGTGGTATAAGGTCATCATCAGATGAAATAGTCAACTAATTTTGCATGATAAAATAGTCGCCTTTGATGCTCATATAAACTAGGATTTGTCAGAGTGTTTGATCTTTTTATTTTTTTACATGGCACATTGCTATTAATACTCTGGGTTTATCCTCTAAGTAGTGACAAGTGACAACCTATCTAATCTAACTACTCAAAAACAGAGAAACAAGTCAATGACACGAGAAATTACAAGAATTAGTAACAAAAAAACTGAAGAGAATCAAATAATTGAGGGAAGTAAAGAAACCCCGGACATTAAAACTGAAAAAAGGGACCTAAAGTTGTCGATGGGGAAAGGACCGTGTTGAACATTGTAGGTGACATCAGCTTTTTGAGCCGTTGTCGACTGGAAAGTATACAAAGTATTGGAGCGAATAACAAGAAAAACTTATTGACTATGACAACCAACATAACCATCGATTCTTCTTATGACTCCCACTCGCCTCTAACATTCCAGTCAGCATTTTAGAGTATTTAACACCGGTAACAACTAAACAACACAACCAGTTTCCCTTAATATAGAGAGTATATAACACAGGTAACAACACTCGTTAAACCTACAAAAATCGAAAACTTGAATTGAAGCGCTATTATACACACAGTAGACTGAAACAGAAGATGCGAAAGAAAGAAAAGAAGAAGATACCAAAAGAAGAGGGAAAAGGAAGAGGAGTGAAAGATGAGAACGAAATACTGATGCAACGGAAGCCATTGTTGAAGAAGTTGGTATCAATAGCGAGAAATGAAGAGTCTCGTCGAATCAGCGATCATTGAACCTCGCCTCACTGCTATCACTTTTGCTATTAACAAAATTCAACAAAAAATCTACAAAATCTTAGTCTAATAAACCGAATCAAGTATAAAATTTTGACAAAGGTAACATGAATTGTTGGTTCCTAACCCTAATAGATCCCAAATTTTCAAATTAGATGACTGAGTTTGCACAACTTTGGATTATCAACCCTAAAACTCAAATAAACGTAAATCGAAATCAAATTAGAGGATTGAAGTAATAAGATTCAAAAATACCGCGGGCGCTGGCGACTGGAGTGACGACCAAAAGCTCTCACTCACCCCAGAAGTTTCCTCGCTCTTTCCAGGAACGGCATCTTCTTCCATTGGACAACTCATATTGAAGCTTTGGACTTAGAAAGAGTAGCAACGAATCCAGATGAAGCGCAGTGGTTAAAATCTAGGGTTTCAGAAAGAATTGGGGAAAGAAGACGGGTCTTTCTTTAATTGGAATTGGGGATGAATGTATGAGACTGATTTTAATCTACTTTGGAATTGGATTTAGAAAGAGTATGACGATATGAGTTTATGAGGGGGGGTGTTGGGCGGATCGATGATTTTAATCTATTTTGGGGGAGTAAATAGACATCGGTTATTAACATGTCTCATGTCTATCAAAATCAGGATTAATAGACAACAGTTTTTCCATAAAACTGATGCGTATTGAATTGTATGTACATCAGTGGTTTTTAAATGTCCGATGTCTATAATTTATACATCGGGGTTTTAGAAC
>JAGPOY010008502.1:0-10516 GCA_018983105.1 Silene uniflora | reverse complement strand
TAGGTAAAACCACAGATTTCTCATTCTAATTAGATTATAACTCCAGACAAGTAAGATGATCACCTGATGGGATGAACTACAACAGCCAACAGGCCCACAGATATCTTGACATTAAACCTAAGAAGTCGAAATCTTTATTCAACTACCCCGAAAAACTAACCATATTGTATGTAGCATGAGGTAGGGTTACCAGATTCGCTCGGGTACCCTATGTATCGCGAATTCTATCATGTCGCTTACCAAAAATACATAGTATAAGCTATAAGCTATAAGTGTATAACATACATAGTATAAGCTATAAGTGTATAACATACATCCTTATAAAACCAATCAGGCAATCACGAATCGGTAAGGGCGTATTCATAGCCAATCTGGTAATTATACCCACAAACAGTGATGATAACAGCATACAGTAATAAACACATAATCCAGTTAACCTGCTCATTAAAAATTACTGCAGAAGTTGCTCAAAGATCAAATCTTCTAAAACCAGACCAAAAACCAAGCATATGGGGCACAAACTACATAAATTATACCCACAAACAGTAAATAACAACATAATTAACACTTAATTCAGTTCAACCTATGCAAATTCTTGCAATTACTGAGTTACCCATCAAAAATTATTGCATAAATTGCTCAAAGATCAAATTTTTTTTAACAAAAAGTAGAATAATTGATAATAAGCATTTAAGGAGGTAAAAGTTGAAAGTTGGAAAGTTTACCAGGATAGGAAAGGAAGGGAAATTCTGCAAGGAAGAAGAAGAAGTAAAGGCAATGAGGTCACCGATGATGAATAAATTCCTACTACAGCATACATACATGGTACACTGCGACGTGTTTAGTAACAAAAAAACGTGGCTTAAAATGCTTATGGTTGAACTTGAAACTGGACCGGGGTAAAATTGACCGGACTCGAATAATCCGACATGACATCTGAATTCAAGACCCAAATTTGACTGACCCGAAATAACCCAATTTACATATTTATTGTTGCAACTGATTATTATTCACAAATAACTTGATAATAGTTTACTCGAAAATGACCCTAACTTGAAATGACCCGACCTAATCCGACCCGAAGTTTACAAACCCGAAATTACCCGACTTAAAACGGACCATACCTGATTGACATGTTTGAAGGACTAGCGGAAAACCTGAAATCTATGAGGCCGAATCGTTTTCGGTCCAAATATTATAAGGATTCGGGTTTAATATTCATTGTAGTTTATACCCGGGTTTTCCGGTCCAGATCAAATTAGACCAAAACCCACCTTAACCCGTTTGACTTATTGAAGGTCTTGATCTAATCTAACTAAACTAATAAACTTCCTAAGTAATTAACCCGAAAATGGTGAATGTTAATTTGTATTTTAAGCAAATTAGCTTGATTATCACGTCAAACTGTCAAAGTTACGATCCTCTTAAATAACTGAATTATTCGTGTCGAATTCATATCAAAAGTGCTCAAAAATAATCCAACTCACAAAAAATTTGTATTGTAACCGTATCAACCTAGTTATATAAATGGATCACAATATATCAACAAGTCACAAATCACATATCACAAACCACAATTCCACAAGGCCTAAATGTTAAGTCAATAATTTCGTTTCGGGCTCGTAACGTACTCCGTATTTTAGATCCATCCAGTCAATTATTGTCACCTCGAGATTTTGCTTCCCCCTTCCCAAGTTCCAAAGTTGGAGTTGATAGTTACTTGTTGTGCAAGACTCGGTAAAAGAATCCAAGTACTACACTCCAGACTCCTCTTTCTCTTCTTCTTTGTTTGAATTCTCTTACACTTGCTGTCTTCTCACTAATTTTACCCCTTTTGCATAATTCAGGTATATTTCCCCTCTTTTATCTTCAAAATTGAATTGGGTTTCGATTAATTTTACCCTTAATTTCTGCAATTAACATCCATGATTATTAGTTATTACATCAACAAGTTTGTTGGGTTATTTGATTTCATCTCAAAAATGATGAATTGATGATCTAATTTCAACCAAGATTGATTAATTATATCAATTATTTGGGTATAAAGTATAAAGTTTGCTCCTTTATTGTAGAAAGTGTTAAATTTTGATGAAATGGGCATATCATATGATTTTAATTTGGGAATTTAAGAATGTTATGATTTTATTTGTGCAGTGATTTTTGCATATGTTGGTTAAATTTGATCATAATTAGCTTCGCTGCTGAAATGTCTTAGTAGGGTTTTTGGATATGGAGTTTTGTTATGAGTTTAATTTGTTGTAATGGTGTCTGCTTAATTATAGTGACGGGTACGAATTACGAAAGATTGTTTTTTTGTAGTGTTCAGGCTTGTTATTTGAAGTTCCTTATTTGATTGAACTGCAAATTTTGTTGTGGCTCGAGTTTTATGAAGTTTCTTGTTGGTGCTAGGGCAAATTTAGTATGAGACGGTTTCACGTTTAAGACTTACTTAATTCCTTGTGTATTTTTCATTGAACTATTGCATTAATGGTTTGGTATCAATATAACATGTAAAACCGTCTCATAAAAGTTTTTGTGACCGAAGAAAGATGACATATTCTAATGGAGGTTTTGTTGCTTTGTATTGTCATTGTTTGCCATGGTATTGCTTCTAAAGAGGTTGATGTCACATATGATCTTTAACCGCTAATGAGACGCCAATTTGACACATCATGAACAAGATGTTGGGGAGCCATTTTGATTAAGGCTGTTTTTTTTGTACCGTGATATCGCAGATATGACTGAGAATACATAGTTGATAGTTGTCATATAACAAAATGTAGTATAATGTTGGTCATGCTTATGCTTTAACAATTCTGGTCACTTGCATGCTAGACTCTTTTATCACCATTATTCACCATCAAAGCCATGCATAAAGACTTGAGTGATCTTAACAAAGTATGGGAAATTAAGCCTCTCAAGATGGCTGGAGAAAAGGAGGCTCGGAAAATTTTGGAGGATGTGGCAAAGCAGGTGCTGCCAATCATGTACAAGCATAAATGGAAAGTCCAGCTTCTCTCTGAGTTTTGGTAGGATTATGAGTTTAACTTGTTCAGTTTAGGTTTTCTCATTTGCTCTTGAAAACTTTTCCTGATCACGCTGTTAATGTGCCAATAACAGTCCTTCAAATCCAGCTTTCATGGGACTGAACATAGATGGAGGCGCTGAGATTAAGCTCAGATTGCGAAGGCAAGAAAGGCAATGGGATTTCTATACCTATGAGCAAATTCTCGATACTATGCTGCATGAACTGTGTCACAATGAACATGGGCCACATAACGCTGATTTCTACAAACTCTTAGATGAGCTTAGATTGGTTAGTGACCTGCTACTTATTGTTCTCTTCTACATTTAACTTTATAATCTGCAGTTAAGTTGCCTGCTCTCGGGACTGTTCCCGAAGAGCTGAAATCTTATGAAATTTGTTCGTTACAGTCGCTAAAAATGCTGTCCTTTTTTGTTTCTCATTCACTCACATGAGTTATTGAACTCTGTTCGTTCTGAATTTTGTTCATAACTACCTTCATTTCTCATTACTCACACTTGTGGTTCAAAGCTCGACCTTTTGAGTTTCTGTGACAGTATGCCTTTTCATAACCAGAATGACTAATACCGAAATTTTTGATGTACATTTGTAGGAATGTGAAGAACTAATGGCAAAGGGAATTTCCGGCACCGGTAGAGGATTTGATCTACCAGGAAAACGGGTAGGTGGGTTCTCACAGCCACCACCTTTGCCGTTTCTTCGTCAACATGCATTGGCAGCTACTGAAAGAAGAGCACAACGTGGAACTTTGCTGCCGTCAGGGCCAAGGCGCCTTGGCGGTGACAGTAGTATTAAGGCTGCTCTAAGTCCAAATCAAGCTGCTGCCATGGCTGCAGAAAGGAGATTGCATGATGACATATGGTGTGGGTCTAAATCCGTAGGCGGTACCCAAAAGCAAGCAGATAATGCATCATCTTCAACCAATTCTCTACAAATGGAGGATTTTACTTGGCCTGGCAACCCATCTTCCCCTGTTTCGAGTTTGCCATCTTGGGAAAGCCATGAAAATACGGGAACTCAAGAGACTTGGCAATGCGATGCCTGTACTCTGATTAATAAGGTAACTTCTGACGTTTGTATCTTCCTTAATTATTTTATGAGTCAACAATTGTTATGTATTTCTTCTCCATTATTAAGTTCAAAGATATATTATTCTTACTTTGAGATATAATGGACTGAATGAAAATGGCTCGTACAACCCTCAAGCGCTTTTTCCCATAAAGTAGTAAATGATCATCTCGTCTTCGTTTATGGGTCGCTTGGAAACAAACTCTTTATTATAGTAGAAAGTGTATGTGCCTGACCCCTTATCCTGCTTTGAGTGGGAGCCCTTTATAGGCATTAGGGGTAATGATTTACATATTTGAGTAATTTAACCCATTAATCGGTTAGAAGCCCCTTGATCCTTCATCAGTAAGGCTTAATGTCTTCATGACCTTGGCCAAAGTGGGAGTTCGTCTCTTAGGAAACTAGTTTGACTTGGCCTTGAAATTTGTGCGGTTTCATGCGTCAATATGAAATTTGTGCAGGTTCATGTGTCAATACGATGTATTATTATCTTTACTATACATGAGCTCATCCAAGTAATTTTTTTTTTTGAACGATTGACAGCCATTAGCTTTAACATGTGAAGCATGTGAAACACCAAGAATCGAGAAAGTCGAAGTGCAATCCAGAAATTGGTCGTGTAGATTCTGCACCCTGATCAACGGCAAGGAATCAGAAAAATGTTCAGCTTGTGGAGAATGGAGATATTCATACGGTCCTCCCTCTGGTGGCTATACGCCACACGTCGGCACTTGATGCAAGGATCCCTTCTGTATGGATTGTTATTTTGTTCAAAAATACGTGTTGACAGCTTGGTTTTATAGTATGTGTATTGCTGACTTGCTGTGATCGATGAACAGAAGACCGAAAAAAAGGCGACTTTTATTTGAGGGGATTTCTATTACTGAGCGCTGTAAATTTTGTACCAGAAGTAATGTAAATACTGTATTTGTATATGACCAAAACTGTATTTTTTTTCAACAATTTGTTATCCATTTCGTAATACAATCTGCATGACTTTTCTTATATGTGAAATTTGTGAATGCAATGCATATAACTGTAGGAAATAATTCAGTCAATTTCTAAGTTGCTACAGATCCTTAGAATTTTAACCGTCTCCCTGCTTCCTGGTTTCACCAACCGAACTTATGTTGGACATAAGTAGAAGAAACCTGCAACATCACCAACAGAAAAGCAAACAAATATTAATCTCTCTCCATCCGAAAATCAAATTTCTCATGCTGATTTTTTCGTCTTTATTTTTCAGAGAAATACTGATGTAACTGTACTTGCAGAGACTGTTAGGTCCAGAGCTACTTTTCAAAACTACCCAGTACTTTATGTCATCATCTGACCAAGTATATAAGCTTTGAACCGTTCAATTTTAAGCTTTGATAGACAAGGGCAGGGGAGGTCACGCGAAGCCAGAGAGAGGGGAGTCAGTTATGAATGTTGAGGAAGCAGAAGGATCGGCATCACCAACATCACCACTGCAACGGCGGCCACGGCATCACCCGTCACCACTTCCTATCAGCAGAGGGCCTGATAATGAGAATTACTCTTTCTCTCAATCACCTTCGCTATCACCCCCGGTTTCACCACCCGGCTCCTGCCATTCATCAGCTGAGAGCCTCTCTCTGGTGGATGCTTACAAGTTCTCTGACCGAAGAAGTTTATCAGCCCCGTCAAGCTTCTTCTTGGATCGGATTCAGCCCTCATATGATTCGGATTCTGAACGCACTTCCTGTCTTAAAGAACTGTAAGTCCGTTACTTCTGATCTCTTCCTGTAACTCTAGATTTCAGTTTGCTGACAGTAGATAAGCCAAGTTTGACTAGTAGGTTATAAATGGAGTGGGCAACCATGAACCCTGAATTCCTGATGCAATAGTTTGAAAAACTCAGTTAGACAACTACCGGTCAAAACTACTTTATAAAGAAGAGACAAGTTAGAAAACATATACGCGATCATATATGGGCTCGGGCTAGATACGAGTTTGGCTTACCATGATTTTTATAGCCAACTGATTTTTTCATAAAAATGAATTTTTCATTGGTTTATCCCGCCCATTAACAGATAAGAAGTGTAGGCGGTTGAAGGAGTCATTTTGTTTCGTCATCCACAGGAGCTGTTTTGACCGACTCCTAATTAATGCCTGTTTATAAATTACATCAACTGAGTGAACTGACAGTAAACGTATCAACGTTGAGATTTCAGGCTGGAGTGGTTCGTACTCAAATGCTGCATTTGCTGCTCTTGGAACATCAACTCTACATCTAAACTCCATCAAAGCTAGAACCTAAGATTACTCATTGTTTTTACTCTTTGGTTATGTTTACCATGGCAAATGCCTGTGTGTCAAAAGTTGTTAAAACTGTCGAAAAAAGGTGGATAAATAATCGCGATTTTAGCTGTTCAATAGGGCTGTTTTAAAATGATGCTCCACTCCGGATGAATAGTTATGTACTTACAATTTTAGAGTGTAAATGACGAGCTGTTAAACTTAGAGGCGATTAAATGCGGGTTTGAGCTGGACACAAACTCAATAGTGGCATACCAGCTTATTTGCAGGTTGGACAGGTCGGGTTGAACGGATAGGAGGCTTCTTGAGCAGCTATGCGAGAAGTTAATTGTAACATAGGATTGTAATCTCCGGTAATGGTCCCTTATTTATTGGCAAAAAAACAAAAAAAAAAAAAAGTCGAGAGTAGAGTTTACATTTTAATTTCTCATGATATTTATAACGAGTTTTAAAGTATGCGTTAAATTTAAGCCGCACGTTAGGAAACCCGACTACAGACAGATAAAGGAAAAGGGCAAAAAGGACAAAACGACGTCGTCTTTTATTCCCACTGCATAACTTCACTAAACTCAAAACACATAACGATCATCCCCCTTTCAAAATCAATACCTAGGGTTTCAGACCTCGCAAAATCCCCAAATCAATCGAAAATGGCGATGAGAACAATAATCAACGAATTGAAAGGCGTAAAGGTGAAGGAAATCCCTACAAAAGTGAAGCCATATCTAACCCTAAACTTCCTGAAGGAATCCATGGCGAAAGGTCTTGACAATTACCATGCTAAATACATTGTCACTAATTCTCCGCAACCTTTGTTTCATGTCTGCTATGGCGGTATGATCTTCTCTTACCTCGTCGCTCTTCCTGAAGAACGCCGTCACCTTGCTCACCAGGAACACGCCGCTGCCGGCCATTAATCGTTCTTCCTTTTTCCGCCGTTGTCGGGTAATTTTATACTTCCGTCTCAATCATTTGTTTACTTTTTTAATTTTACGGTAATTTTTACGTCCGTCTTAAACATTTGTTTAGTTATTTATTCCGGTGTATTTTTATCAAATGTAAACAAATGATTTTAAGTCGGATATAGAGGTTGGTTCAAATGTGATGCGATCGAGACGACAACGGACAGAAAAAGGATAGACAATGCAGCTGTTCAATTACGAGAATTGATAGGCGACTTTAATAGCAGAATTGTTCTATTAGACAAATGAGATAAATCTCGTGCTTTCATTCATAAATTTCTGGATGATTACACTATTAGGGGAACGGACCGATAATAGGAGATGAGAGTAAAGACAATAACTGAGGAAGATTGCTCCTCAAATCGTCAACGATAACATTCACACTACCTAGTAGTGGGTTGAGGGGGTTCAGAAATTGTGGGGGTAAGAGTAGGATGTACGCAGCTATACACCGTGTTAACAACGTGGAGCATATAAGTGCTTTCCAGATGATCTGAAATGATCTAAAATGAAATTTGCATCGAGAATTGTATTGAATAAGTGTTACAGAGTACTTCATTTGTTGCAGTTGATTTTATATGTTCTACAAAATATGTGATGAAGACTTTCAAAAATGTATATAATTGAATTGAACATAGGAAATTCTTCGCGTTCATTCTCTTTGTGAGGGATATTTTAATGAAGGGTAACCTAATGATTTAGAGGTAGGGTGTTTTTTTTTACTACATGAGATTTGAGAAAAGGAAAAGAAGGTGACTGTAATTAAAAAAAAAAAACTGTTTTTGTTCGCGCCCTTTTCATGGTGCTTTATTTTTTTTTTTGTTGTATAGGTTCATCTTGATATTATTGATATTCTTCGCTGAATCTTCGTATTTCTATAAAATTGTAAGTTGGTTCATTTTGTTTTGATCAGTTGCTGCATTCATTTTCAAAATTGATTGTTTGAAGACGTTGAATGTTTGAAAATATAATGTTATGTGTGTCAGACTGTCAGTGTATGTCTATGGGCTATGGCTGTGTGTGACCGTGCGATCAAACGCATTTTGTTGTTTTGTTGGTCGGGTTTAGGTTGATCAAGCTGATCATGTACAGAGTATAGTTTTTTTCGTGACCATTCATGGTGAGAATGAGTTAAACGTTGGGATACAGAGGCATTCCAAATACGTGTTAATTGAGAAGTAAAAAGGAGGGGAGAGTCCTAAATATCTTCATCTCTTGTTCGGATTGCTGATTGGTACGGGTAGGGAAGGGAAACAAGCCCACTGCTTTCAGGGTTGGAATGTTTTGGGAGGAAAATGGTGACCTATTGTTTGTCATACTCTCATCTTCACCTCTTTCTCTCCCCTCCTTTCTCGCCTCGTACTCTTCCCTCGCCTCTCTCCCTTCTCTGTTGAGTCATAAGTTTCTTCTATCTTCCAACAAGCTTTAATCCGTTCAGATTTGGGGTGATTTTTGTGGCAAAATGTTTACCTTTTACTGTCTCTAGTTGTACTCCAATTCCCTCATCTCACACCCTTCAATTCTTCTCACACTGTATCTACTCCTGTGCAGCCTTATTCGCTATGTTCACCATCTCAATTACCTACATTCTCCTAGTGTTCCTCCCTAATATTCACTATCCAAACTCTTCAGAAATTATCCCCCCTCCCTTTTCTTCATGTCTCCTCCCTCTCTTCCTTTCTGTTCCAAATTGTTGTCCAAATACGGTGTAAGCTTGAAACCTTACTTCCTCTGACTTATTTGTTTATGTAGAAAAGAGTACTCCACAAGGAGTTTCGACATTATACTAATGTTTTCATCAGGAGTCATGATCTCACATGTTTGTGTCTGCATGTCACAATTGTCGGGTGTAGTAGGGGGTTGTGTTTGAGTCTTAGCTGGCAATTTAGCATATAAAGGTTTGTGGCTCTCACTTCATATGTTGAACAATGAACATTATGTTATCTCAATCTTGGGTCGCATTAAAAGGTTTTGGGTGCTTCGCTGTAAATGGTTGTCATTACAAGTAGACGTCTTTTTTTCAGACGAGATGGTAAACCCACTGGCATTGTCTCTGAATTGTGCCAAGTTTTCTTGGCCGACTTTGTATATAACATCTACGGACTGTGTGGTGGTAAACCCACTGTGTGTTAGTTTATTCACCCAGAAGTGCTGCGTTTTGAGTCTGTCCGGAATTCAGTTTATCCATTAAATAGCATGACTATGTTTGAAATGGACCTTACCAGTTTTTCTATTGTTTTATGAATGCAGGTTGAAGTTTGCAAAGTTGTAAGATGCAGACACTGGTTTTTTCACTTACTCTCGGATTTGAATTGATGGATGTTCGATCTCAGACATTATGAACCAAATAATCTTTTGAGATTTCGATTGATTGTAACGATTGTGTAAAAATTTGAATTATCATTTGAATCTCTCTTTACTGTTTCTCTGATTTTCCCATTCTAGCATAGAGGCATCATAGCCATTTGCAGAGTGATTCACTTTCTAAGTTTAATTCCATATTTGTTAAATTTTCATTAATATAAAAAAATTATTAGTAAATTTTCATAGCCATATAAAAAAACTTTGTTGTTTTATTAGGTCTTGACTCTTGTCCCATACAATATGGTGTGACGAAGTATATTACCTATCAATATAATCTTTTTACTACCGTCGTCGATTTTTTCTTTCATTTCTTCTACCAACTCTACCCTCAACTCCGAGAAATCTGATGTATAATCTATGAACTGGATTATACTTCCAAATTTCCACGATTCTAATGCTTAATTGCATAAATCACCTTAATTTTATTTTTATTTTAATTGCTTAAATCAACTTATTAATATCAATAATCAAATTCGATATATTTTTAATACCATAATTTTTAAAGAATGAAATTATTTGTTTGCTTAAGTGTAAATTCATTAATAATCATATTTTGCTTAAAATCAACTTATTATAGTGAATAATCAAATTCAATATAATTTTCTAATATTTTTAGTACCATAATTTTTACAGAATGAAATTATTTGTTTCCTTAAGTGTAAATGCAAAACAATATACTCCTATATATATATATATCTATATGCATGTTTACAAGCAATAACAATCATATTTTCATAAATATTGTGTTTTAAGAAATATAAATTATTCAAATTAAAATGTGGGTAGGGTTTCGTTA
>JAGPOY010008490.1:0-10106 GCA_018983105.1 Silene uniflora | reverse complement strand
TCATCCATTCCGCAAGAAGCTCGATCAACCAACCAAAACCCGAAAGACATCTGCTCACCATCCCCCTTATGGATCACCATAGGTTTTAAAAACATAAAAGCGGTCAGTCAATTGCACAATAAATCATGAGCTACACAACAACAACCAATTCAATTCAATCCTGCAATAATACAATCTCCATGTACAAATGCTTGAACCGCTGACCAGACCTTCCAGGTTACCCATCGCAACAGGTGCCCACACCTTCAGTGGTAAATCGCAGCTGATAAGTGTTTTATTTGTATACTTTAACCCCTTATGTTAGCTTCATTTTACTTGTTAATTAGCACTTATCTTAGTGTTTTAAGCTAACATTTGTCTTTCTAGTGTTTTTTGTGGTTTTAACATACTTTGTAGGTACACTTAGCTTTTTGAGCTAAAATTACTACAAGCTACTACACTAGGAGTACAAGGCTAAGTGGAGCATAAGAAATGGACCAAGAAGGGAGCATTGGCATTAATAATGTAGATGGACCAACAATTACAACATTGTACAAATGTTGAGTCAATACCATATTATAATTGTCAAAGTCAAGTGTGAAAATATTGGATGCCAAATGTAAGATAATGTTAGAGTTAAGAGCTTTAATCGGACGCTTAAACACGCATTTATCGCTAACATTGGATGCTCTAAACAATTAAGAGGAGAATTAAGGAGACCGGGCTAGAAAGCCACGGTCCCGATCGGGACGACCAAACCCGATCAGGACGAGCTTACCCTAGACGGCTAGTGCTTGTTTCTCATTTGTATACATTTCACTTCCTATCCACTATAAATAGGAAGGTGCATACGACCCATTTTACACACTTCCATACTTAGAAAACTCTCTTATAATTCTTGTAATCTCTCTTAGTTAATCTTTCAATTGTTCTTACATTTTCTCCAAGTTATAATAAAAAGTTCTTACAAAGTTCTAAATATTGTTCTTGGGTAGTTTCTTTGTTCTTACTACAAGTTTGTCTACATTTCGGTAATTCTAATTTCTATTCTTGTTCTTTTATTTATCTTTGTCATTTACATATTCTATAGTAATTTATAATATTGTTTTCATTGTTAGAAGTTATTTGCATGTTAGATTTCTTATTAGTAATTTCTTATAACATTTCTATTATCAATCACTTAGACAAATATCAATCTGTAATCATGTTTAATTTATCATTTGTCATTTGTTTACATTTCATTATGAGTGAGTAGTTTCATTTGTCTAAGGGGTTGGAAAGCCATGCTATAAAAATGTAATGTAATTTGTCAACCATTGAGTTAAGATAATTCTAATCTTTTGCTTATAACATATGCTCATTTTATATGCCTAATCGTTGTTTAATGGCTATAATCATAGATTATACTTGTTAATTCAAAGTTGTGAAACATGGATTTGAATTAGACCTTGCATATGTTAGTGGGGTGGTGACTTAGTGCGAGAGCTTCTATTATCCGTTCCATGGTGATTAACACTAATATCGAGAGATGGGTGTTTAGCCTAAGCAATTGTGTTTTTATTATCTATTCTTAAGTATTGGCATGTTTCTTATATATAAAATGCATGTGTGGAACAATTCCCTTAAACTTCTTTAATTATATTGTTATATCTTAGACTAAACAAACCAATCAACATACAAACTCGTTACTCGACCTAGATAGAAAATCGCCATAGCAATTCATATATGATTACCTTTTTCCTTGTGGATTCGACCCCTTATTACTACATTAATTTGTTGTGCCTAGGGTATTTTTGTTAGGTGTGCGATAGCCTATCAGCAGCCTTGCCACCTAAAACCCCGCTCATCGCAACGAGCAAACCCAAATCATTAATATGCACATCCCCCTTGTGACGGGAGCCGCGAGGAGAGAACTTGCGGGTGAAGACCATCTCTCGACAATGGCTCCACAATCAATACCAACAATGTCAATAATATCAAAATACCACAAAGCTAACCCATCAAAGAAAATCATACAGTACCATGATAGGGTGTCGCACACATATGCAAAAATACCCTAGAGTACAACAAGTAAATGTAGTATATAGGCGTCGAATTCCACAGAGAGCTAGGTAGTTGCTATGTAATTGTTATGGATAGAATTTTATCTCGGTAGGTTTATCGATTGAGTTGGTTGGTTTGAAAGCAATGATAAAAGCAATAATAATAAAAAGCATCTAGAGATTTCGGTTCAACATGTAAAAGATGTAAATGCATGAGATAAACATGAGATGAAATAGTATTGTGTAGTTGTTTATGTCAATGACACCCGCCTCTCGACATTAGCATCATCAACCATAGAATGGTCCATTGATCTCTCGATTTAGTTCATTCTACCTACGCATGCGAATGTCCTTCTCAAGTCCCTCGTCTCTCGATTAATTGAACGAGTTAAAACATAGCAAGCATGTGAAGGAAACAACATAAACAACATTTTACATCTACTAATTACTCATTTTGTAAATACTTTTATTACATGTTTCCCCTAGTCCCTAGACTAGTAATCTACTCTAACATAATGAAATAAAACGAAATGTAAACAAATGGAAGAAACAACATAATAAAATAGAAAGGAAATACCTTGAAAGGAAATGGAAATGAAGAACAAATACTTGAAATGAAATAACTTGAATATAAATTGATAAAGGGAAATGTATATTGAAATATAAATGATAACTAAACTAACCTAAACTAAACTAAGCTAAACTAAGAGAATTATATGAGAATTGTATATGAGAAGGGTGTGTAGGAATATGTAAAAGAGGTGCCTAGAAGTCCCGGATCAACTCCCTTTATATAGGAATGAAGGGAGTAACGTAAACAATCAAGGGAGTGGCCATCCCGATCGGGATCGCATGGTCCCGATTGGGACTGTAGTGTTCTTGGTCGTTTGTGTTAATTCCTTGGTTAAATGCTCATGGAATCCGATGTTATGCTCTTAATGCTCTTTAATCACCCGGTTAATGCCATTTGACCTAGCATTATCTCACTTTTGGGATATTAAGATCTTCACTTCATTTTGGACTTAAAGATTTGGGCTTGACTTTAGTTGACTTCTCATTTACATTTTGTTGTAATTTGGTCCACCAATTGTCATGCAACCCATGCAATGCTTCTTACTTAGTCCAATGTTAAGCTCTTTCTTAGCCTTGTTCGCCTAGTTGCTCATTGTTGTAGTATTTAGCTCATAAAGCTTATAATCCTACAAATCAAGTTAGAATAACCAAACACAACTAGAAATACAAATGTTAGCTCAAAAACACTATGATAAGTGCTAAAAGACATGTAAATTAGAGCTAATATAAGGGGTTAAACTATGTAAATTAGGCACTTATCATACCACATCACTTATAATCAATAGTACATGAGATTGAGTAGGGAAACCCTACCTTATTCGCAAATTCCGCAAATCAACACAACAACGAGACTAGAACTTCTCTTCTACGAAATCGTCACCTAACAAAGATAATCAAACAATACTACTTCATAATCAATTACTAATAAACCTTTACCCCGAGCTATCCCAATTTAGGGTTTGCTTAAACCCCAAATGAACAATCACAAACTGAATAAGAAAGTGCTAGAGACGAAACCGACACGGAAATAGAGATGCAAGACACACGATCGATCAAACTAGACTTGGAATTGATGAAGATGATTAGAGGAGTGGTAAACGTAGTTTAGGTTTTGTAAAAATGATTTAGTAACTGAAAAGAAGTAATTTATATCCTCTAATCATCTTAACCAAAATCGTGGAAAATATAACTCGTCAGACCGGGCACTCGGTTGAGTACTAGATATACTTGACCAAGTGTCTCACATACTCGGTCGAGTGCACCTAAGGCAGTAACCTGTCTCAAAATACCTGACGACCCACTCGGTCGAGTACAACCAACTCGACCGAGTTCTCCATACTCGAAAATCTGTGGTATTACACCTAGGGGTCGGGAGCGGCTACGCACGGTAGCTCGCTAGGCTGTATACATGGCCCACATATCAACACAGTCATTTCCAGCACATTTTGTCCTCACTCATGCACCTCCCGGGCACCTTCGCAGGAGGTCACGTATCCTAAGACTACTCTCAGTCAAGCACGCTTTACTGTGGAGTTCTTTCGCATAGATAACTAGAAAAAAAAAGTGCACTTTGTTGATATGAGTAGTACTTTCAATCCCTTTCACCACTAGTCATATTTTAAGTCTATCAATGAACCTCTCCAAGAGGTTATCCCACGTGAATAACGTCTTCGATTCAGTTGAGTATTACACCAAAGGCCAAAGTCTATCTTTAGTCATCAACCTCCCCTGCACTATCATTTACCCAACGAAAGCATATCTAGGTAGGATTGTCTTACCCCGAACAACAGAATACCGATGTACCTTTTGCTGTTGTCCATTCAGCCATTTATGTCCACTAGATACACTGTACTCCCCATGTGTTGTAGTTCAGACCCCATTAGAAAACTCAGCTTTTATTTTGTCCTTGACTTGACTTGACATATTTTACGCCAAGTCCAGGTTGTGTTTGTTGTAGGCTGGTACTCATTCCACTCTCTGCCTTTTTATAGATGTCATTAACCCACCTGATGCAAAGATGATCAGATTTCATTGTCAACCACCTTTCGTAAATGTCAAATAAATATTTGGAAAAATTACAAATAACCACCATATATTTGGATATTTCTACAGATTACTACCACGTATTTATATTTTTACAAATAATCCCCCTTTCACTACATATTCCTCAACAATAACTCTTGTTGAAGACGGGGACATTCCGTCACAAGCTGAAAATGGGGTAAAATGTGACCCATTTAAGATGAAAATGTAACCATTTTTAGGTAAACAATTTTTAAAGCTATAAACCAAGTGGTGTTAGTCTAGTGGTAGCGGGGTTAAACCTTGAAGCTTGTATAAATGCAGGAGTTGAGAGGTCTCAGGTTCGACTACCAGCTGGGGCGATGACCACTTGGCCACTGCAGCCCCCAAAGGGGTGGCTTACATGGTCCATGTGGTGGTGCGGGAATGCATGGGTCCGGGGGGGATTCAACTCCCTCGTCACCAAAAAAAAAATTAAAGCTATAATAGTTTGTCATTAAAATGTTCACATTTTGTAGTTAAAATGACGACATTTAGCCATCTTCAGCTGAAGACGAAAAGCGTCCATCTTCAATCAGAATTTGTGATTCCCTAATCACATCTGTATTTTTATCCGAAGAATTGTTTTTCGTATTTCCCAAGTTGTTAAGTAAGATTTAAGTGCAATACCAAAATTTATCCTTACAACACAAAGCACCAGGGCTGAGCAAAATTATACGATACTATTTTATTATACGTATCCGATACGCTATACGAATTTAATTATACGGATTTCCGGATATCCGATACGAATTTCTGGATATACGATACGGTTTTTAGAAAACCGTATTGGATAAGGATCGGCAAAATATGAAACCGGATACACGGTATCCGATACGGTTGCCTTTTTTCTAGAATAAAATATTAAAATATATACATAAATCACAAAATCTCCAATATGTTGGTGATTAAACCTTATTAGTATTAAACTTTTATAAGTTATTTACTCTTATAACTTTTTAAAACACTTTTAAGTTACTAAAAAACCAACAATCACACATAAAAAAGAAAAAAAATATTTTTTTTTTGGTGGAATGTTAAAATATATTATAGATGAAGCATAAGCTTAAACTTTTACATCGACACCAAGTACAAACTCATAGTAGACCCAACCTACTCAAAATACATAAGACCTTGTAAAATTACGTTACATAGATCAAACACATTAAAGCCAAGGCCCCCAATGTACAACAAGATATCTAGAAGGCCAAGCAATCCCACAGCAACGTTCATGCATTTCCTTCTTGATCTGCTGCAAAATGTATCCAGGAGCAGGCACCCTAGCTTCGATTCTACAAGTATTACGAGCCCACCAAATATGATGAAGCATAGCAATAACAACAGCAAAGACAGTCAGCTTCTTCCTCATAGATTTGCATCTCCACCTCAGGCACCAATTGACCATACCAGTAGCTGGAAGCTGCACTTCCAACCAGCTGCGAATCAAGTCCCAGCACCTTCTACTGAAATCACACCTGAAAAATAAATGCTCATGATCTTCTAGCTGATTAGCACAGAGTTCACACATACCATCCACATTGAGGCCAAAGTTCAGCATTCTATCTTTGGTTAGTAGTCGGCCCTGCACAGCAAGCCACCCAATGAAGGAATGCTTTGGAATGTTAAGTCTATTCCAAACAATAGGATACCAAGGCACTTTATGCTGCTCCCCTTGTAACCATTTATATCCAGCAGATACAGTATATGCTCCTGGACTCCCACTCCAAATCCCCATATTGTAAGCATTCTTGAAGGTATCTTTAACCTGTCATAGTTTCCTCCAGCTCCAACTAGAATTACTTGAAGGGCTATAGGTCATCCAGTCCCTACCTTTGATATATATATGGTTTACCCATCTTATCCAAAGATGATCTGCTTTGCTTGCCACCCACCAAACATATTTTCCAAGTAAAGCCACATTCCATTGCCTACAATTAACAATACCCAGACCACCACATTTCTTTTCAGTACAAATTTTATCCCATGCAACAGAAGGGGATCTAAGATATTGTTCAGACCCAAACCACAAATAATTTCTGCAAACACACTCAATCTTTGAAATAACAGTAGCAGGTATGATGAATACTCTAGCCCAGAAAGAATGAAGTTGAGTTAAGACCGTCTTAATAAGCACAAGCCTACCGGCATAGCTTAGCTTCCTAGCACCCCATCCTCTTATTCTTGCCACTATTTTCTCAACCAATCTATTACAATCACCAACGGCCATTCTTTTATAAGAAATAAGAATCCCCAAATATCTAAATGGAAATGATCCCACCTTGAATCCAGAGATAGACACCACATAAGCAATATCTTCTTGAGTCATACCATTAAAATAGATATCAGATTTGTCACAGTTCATCTCCAAACCAGGTGCCACAGAGAATGTAGCAAAAGCTCTCAAGATAATAACAATAGACTTTCTATCACCTCTACAGAACATTAACAGGTCATCTGCAAAGCACAAATGACTCGGTTGCAGGGCTCTACACAAAGGATGATAGTTAAAATCCATTCTACCAGTGACATCATTCAGAATCCTACTCAGGTATTCCATACAAATAGTGAACAGTAAAGGGGACATTGGATCCCCCTGCCTGATCCCTCTTTTGCCTTCAAAATAACAAAAACTGGTCCCATTCAGAGACAAAGTGAACCATGGTGTAGTAACACAGGCCATAATCCAATGTATCATTCTTTCAGGGAACCCAAGAGCAGAAAGCATCTATTCAATAAAGCACCATTCCACAGAATCATATGCTTTTTTCAAATCTACATTCATAATACATCTAGGAGAGCAAGCTTTCCTCTTATACAACCTCACTAAATCATGGCATATAAGGATATTATCTAGTATGTCCCTCCCTTTTATGAAAGCACTCTGAGTGTCAGAAATAAGATCAGGCAAAACAGTGGCTAGCCTTCTACAAATTACCTTAGAAATAATTTTATAGATCACATTACAACAGGCTATTGGTCTAAAATCAGTCACTGAAACAGGCCTAGTTTTCTTTGGAATGAGTGTGAGAGTAGTGGAATTGACCGTCTTAGCAGCTTTCTAGACACAAAGAATTCTCTGACAGCAAGAATAAGCTCCTCTCCCAGGAGATCAAATGAATCCTTGAAGAATTGGGAAGAATACCCATCAAGTCCAGGGGCCTTATTAGCAGGAATGGAAAAGAGAGCATCCTTTATTTCCAAATCAGAGACCTCCCTAATCAGTTGATGGCAATGCTCAACATTAAGAACTTTACCTTTCCTCACAGTGGGTACATGGACAGGAACCACAGTGCTACTAGTTCCAAGCAATCCTTTATAGTACACAATGAAAGCATGTTCAATATTGTTATGCGGAAGCGTGGATATCCTGCTGTTGGGCCCTGCTGCATCTGTGTCCACTCTCCATAATAGTACGATATTGTCCGCTTTGGTCCAAGCCCTCACGGATTTACTCTTAGGCTTCTTCCCAAAAGGCCTCATACTATTATATATTATCTTGACACTTATAAAGATGATCTTCCATCTTTATTCTACCGATGTGGGACAAGGGTTTGAACCCTAACAAATCCTCCCCTCAAACCAAGGACCATCATCTTGACTCGTACCTTGAGCTCCATGGAGAACTTTCAACTTCCCACACTGTACTACGGCTCCAATTTTTCTTCTAGACACCCCCTTAGCATCACCAAGACTTAACCTCCCCTTAACCGACACACCATGCGTCTCCCTAGGGGTCTACTGTCCCTCTCCATGGGACTGTGTGCTACACTTCGCGTACCAAACTCCTCTGCATCCGACGGGTTGTCCCGTCTCACGGTAACTACCGTGAGACCTATTTTGCCTCCACTAAGCCTCAGTCCACCCCACCGAGTCGCTGACGATCTTCTCTTGGATGGCCTGCCGTCTCACGGTAACTACCGTGAGACCAATGTTGCCTCCACTAAGCCTCAGCCTACCCTGACGGGTCGCTGGCGATCTTCTCTTGGAGGGCCTGCTGTCTCACAACTATGAGACCAATGTCGGAGTTCTTCCGTCTCACGGTAACTACCGTGAGACCTATTTTACATCCACTAAGCCTCAGCCTACCCCGCCGGGTCGCTGACGATCTTCTCTTGGATGCCCTGCCGTCTCACAACTGTGAGACCAATGTCGAAGTTTCGCGCCTTACAGTGTCTGTGTCTCTATGCTGGGGAATAGGCCCAATTACCTTGGGATCTGATACCACTTGTTATGTGGAAGCGTGGATATCCTGCTGTTGGGCCCTGCTGCATCTGTGTCCACTCTCCATAATAGTACGATATTGTCCGCTTTGGGCCAAGCCCTCACGGATTTACTCTTGGGCTCCTTGATAAGTGCTTAATTTGTATATTTTAACCCCCTATGTTAGCTCTAATTTACATGTCATTTTGCACTTATCTTTAGTGTTTTGAGCTAATATTAGTGTTTCTAGTGTATTTTGTGTTTTAACATGTTTTGTAGGTGGATTTAGCTTTATGAGCTAAAATGACTACAAATTAAGCTAAAATGATACACTAGAAATGCAAGGCTAAGTAGAGCATGGGAAACGGACAAATTATGGAGCATGAGCATTAATCATAAGTTGATGGACCAATAATACAACATCTTACAAATGTGAAGTCAAAGCCATATTATAATTGTCAAACAAATTAAAGAGGCTTAGGAATTAGGATTCCATTTGGTGAAGAATTATGAAGATTAGAAGTCTTAATCGGGTGATTAAACAAGGCATTAAACATCAACATTGGATCCCATTAGCATTTAATCACGGAATTAACACAAAGTTCATGGAATGCTACGGTCCCGATCGGGACCATGTGATCCCGATAGGGACCGCCTACTTCTATGCGCAATTCAATCTTCAATGCTTGTGTACGTTTCACCTCCTATTCTACTATAAATAGGAGGTGTATACAACTCATTTGTACCACTCCCTACACATTATTCTCATACAATTCTCTTAGTTTAGTTTAGTTTAGTTTAGATTAGTTTTACATATTGTTATAAACATTTCCTTTATCAATTTCATATTCAAGTTCCATTTCCATTCAAGCACTTGTTCTTCATTTCCATTTCCAATTCCATTTGTTAAGGTAATTTCTATTATATTTATGGCGTTTATCTCATTAGTTAACATTTCATTTCCCTTAATCATGTTAGAGTAGATTTCATTTGTCTAGGGACAAAAGGGAGACCATGCATAAATTATTGGTTATAATCGTTGGAACATTATAAATTGATATCGATAATATGTTTATCACATGTTTGCTTTGTTAAAGATTAATCTTGTTTAAAGTACACAAACATTGGTTAAGTGATTTAGCTCGTTCCATAAGTCGAGAGGCATTGGGATTTGAGTAAGACTTTTGCATGTGATAGTGAAGGGACCTAGTAAGATCGAGAGGCTCTAGAATCCTTTCTAATTCTATTGTT
>JAGPOY010008489.1:360-11052 GCA_018983105.1 Silene uniflora | reverse complement strand
GTCCCTCGGCTGGCTGGTTGCCAGGCCGAGACCCAAGTGGCTCAGTGCTGTGTGACTTGAGGTCAGTGAGCACCGAGGCCGTATGCGTCCCTCGGCTGGCTTGATGTCAAGCCGAGAGGGTCACTCGGCTGGCTGGTCACCAGGCCGAGAGGGTCAAGTAGCCCAATGCTGTGTGACACGTGGTCAGTGAGCATTGACTCTGGTCAGGATGTTGACCCGGTCAGTCGGTGCAGAATATGCCCCATCAGTAGCGTTAAGGACCCGATATATGATAGTTAATCGTCAAGGATCTAAAGTATCAAAGGAAGCAAATAAGGACCCCAAATCAGATTTTCTTCATTTCTTTTTACGAAACATCAAAAGTAAACTAATTAATTATTAATTACAGTAATTAAGTACACATGCCAAAATATTAGCACTAATATGACCCAATCTTGCTCAATCCTTCAATCAAATTCATCAAACTAGCATCACCAAAATAAATTGCCCCTGCTTCGCTCTCAAAGATGAAAAAAATGACCAGCCTTCTCATAAATTCCAACATGCCGTATAATGTTTTCTTAATTTCAAGGTAATTTATATTGTCACGGGTTAAGTTAGCTGCGGTTAACGAGCAACATTTTAAGATTTAGTTTACAACCCTTAAAAATGAGTCGGAACATATATTTATTATTATTTAAATGATTAAATTTTACATCTTTACCTGTTATTCAAATAATATGTTACGAAGTATTTAGCTATATAATTCCCTATTATATTGTAAAAAAAAACTATATATACATTTTCCTAGAAATTGTAATTGATGCACAATTTTAATTGTTAATAATAAATGTTATTGGTTTAGTATGTCATTTTGGAGCCAAGTGGGTCGGGTAATTTCAGGTTGGATGATTTTAGGGAAATTTATTACTCCGTATTACCTATTTATATTTTTAGTTTTAATGATTATTTTTTAATAACGTAAATAATATTCTGTGTGGTTTCATATTAATCATTTAAAGTCATGTTAGGAGAATTCAATCATAATTATATTTTGCCGGTTCATTTTTGAGTTGAGTGGTTTTCAGATTAGGTCATTATGGGTTGGGTCAGCTACAGCCTACGGGTCAACAAAGCACGGGCTATGTTCAGGCCGGGTCGGATCAATGCGGGCTTCGAGTCACATTGAAGTGAAGTACTTCCGGTCAATTTTAGGTCCAATTAATGCTTTTCAAATTGGGTTAAATTAAGTCAGTTGATTTTGCCAAATACAAACCAAATTATATGTTTTTATTAAAAAATATAGTGAATTAACAGGCTTTTAATGTATGAGAGTATGAGACCTATGCCTTAACCTAGATAGAGTTATGTCTAGGTGGAGTAATTGTGCAGAGTAAAAACCAATTTAATAACAACATCTTCTTTATAAAACAAATTGCACAGGTTATGTCGTTTTAAGTGTAAATGCATATATCATACTACAATAACTGCCTGGTCAATTGACCTTGATGCATTATTTACATTAAGTACAAATAAAATTTATAATTTAACTCTGAAAATTTAAATACGACTTTAGAACTCAATGTTTAGATTGGAAATTTAAAATTCATTAAAATATAAAGAGATTTTATTGCATTATTTTAGAACTTTATTTTTAAAAATAAATAACTTGAAATGAAGATAATTAATTAATTATGATAAAACTTATCTTATAAATACCTTCCTAAAGATTTTTTTTGAAATAACAAATCCGTGCAAAATTATAATAAAACTTATCTTATAAATACCTTCCTAAAGATTTTTTTTGAAATAACAAACCCGTGCAATTTGCACGGGTATAGGACTAGTATTAGCACTAATATGACCCAATCTTGCTCAATCCTTCAATCAAATTCATCAAACTAGCATCACCAAAATAAATTGCCCCTGCTTCGCTCTCAAAGATGAAAAAAATGACCAGCCTTCTCATAAATTCCAACATGCCATAATCATATAAACAAAGAGGTTGCATAAAAAAGGGGATGGTGGAAGAATATGTTTTATGTGTGTCTTCAGACAATTAAATCATGACAATTGCTTGAAATAAATTTGCAATTTTTCCATACCCAGAATTTATGAGAGGTTTCAAACTCTTACTTGTATTTAATTACACAAATTCTCATTTGTGACGGGTAAGATACGTCACAAGCTTGTGACGGATCAAATAAAATCCACTTATGTAGACAAAGAGAATCCATTTATGATTCCCTAAGTACTCTTACTTTTATCTTATCTATCCATGTGGGTGATATTTGACCCGTCACAAGCTTGTGATGGATAACCCGTCACAAGAGTGACTTATTGGATTGTTTAAGGGTAAAGCAATTTTGACATAAAAACGACAGTTTAACATGTTTTAATAGTTTCTGGATGATAAAATAATTTGATAATGATGACTATACAAGTATAAAACCGGAAAATTCTTTTAAATAATAAAATTAATTCAAAGCTGTGAAGTGCATCTTTTACAAATTAAATAATTAAATTAACAGTATTTATGAACAAGAAGAGAAAAAAGAAAGAGAATGAGACACTCACATACACTCACAAACTTGGAGTAATTAATCTAAATTAAAGAAAGATGATGAAGTAGGGAGGCAGTAAGTGAATGACGAGTAAGTGATGAAGGTGGTGCAACATAAAATTAACACATCCATTGAATAATGTTTCACTGTCATTCCATTCACTTGGGAAAACAAAAGTCAGGGACAATTTTGTCTTTTTATATTAACTCTGTTACATGTTGTGGTTGCCGTTACCTTTTGAGGTCCTTATCGCTTAACGGAAATAGTTGAATTCCTTGATACTACTCCCTCCCATCCTCTATTTTCTTCCCTATTTCCTAAAACGGATTATTCAGGTTTTCTTCCCCTTTCTATATTTGGTAACTTTTACTCTTATTTTATTCATCCCTCCCTCCTATCACACAACCCCACTCAACTCTTTTACTCCTATTTTATTCCTTTCTTTACTATTTGTGGCCCACAATTTATTATTTAACTTCTAATTATTCATTCCTCTCTCCTATTCCCAAACACACCCAACTTTTTATCAATATTATACTCCCTCCCTTAATCTTTGTGCCCAAAAGAAAAGGGAAGAAAATAGAGGATGGGAGGGAGTATATTTTATCAAACTTTAGGTCCTTGATGTGTGAATGTGTGATTTACTCGAAGGAAATGTTAGCCACAAATTTCATGATTCTTTTTCTGGTGATGTGACCAAGTTATCAGAGTTATACTCCATAATAAGCTAAGGTATCGTATTCCCGGGCCCTCCCCAAACATATGTACGCGTATGTTCAGATTGACTTGAATCGATCAGGAACATGATGCCTTTTACAAGCTCTTATGATCACAACTTGAAACGTATGATGTCTATACCTTATATTCTGCAGACTGCAGTTGTTGTTTGATTCTTTTGCATAGCATGAGCATCACCTTTGTGATCAGATATGACCTCTGCTTTCTACTTTCTACTTTCAGGAAACGAACTGAAGAATCTTAAAAAGAAGAAATATTCGAAGTGCTCAGCTCCCTCTTTTCTTTTTCACTTAATTGGAATTTGTTTAATAGAGGTGCACATTATTTACACATTGATAAAAAATGCTATTATTAGAGTATAAATTTCATATAATTTGCACGTATTAAAATTGTGTAATTCAGTGTATGTTATATGTCCCACATTGAAAAATAATATAGGTGTGATAAACATACTACGTATAAATAATAGAATCGTCTCACATCGAAAAATTAGCATAAGGTGGGTGATTGTATGAGTATAAATAGGAGGCATAATTGAAACTTGAATAACAACCCAAAATATTTTGAGTATCTTAAGTATTGTCTTAAAGAGTTCTTAAGAAATTGTATCATATCTCAACAATATGATATAAAAAATAAAGTGTATATTTACGTAGAGTATATCTATCTATGTTAATAAAGGAAGCTTTTTTCGTGCGATTGTAGAGTTCCAACTTTTACGAACTTTCGTAATAATTTATTAAGTAACAGATAAATATTTATTAAGCAACATGATACTTAATATTAAATAAAAATTATACTAAATAGAAGTCAACTAAATTTCAAACTGTTTCATCGCATATAATACATGAAAGCCTATATATATACATTGCACGGAGATTCAATTTCCCCTCTTTATCTAAATTATAGTTTTCAAATTTCTTATTGATCATATTTGACATCTCTAATCTAATTTATACGTGCGTTTCATAAATCCAACAGAAGACATAATTATAATTAATCCAACAGTATCAAATGATTGAGACATGGGACTATCAAAACATTAATTGAATTTTTTTTAACAATATCAAATGATTGAGACGGGGGACTATCAAAACATCAATTAAATTTATTTTTTAACAATATCAAATGATTGAGACGCGGGACTATCAAAACATCAATTGAATTTTCTTAACATTATCAAATGATTGAGATGAGAGAGTATCAAAACATCAAATGAGTTGAATGTTCGCCCAAAAAAATCCATAACAATTATAGATGAGTCAATTTTTGTAATCCGTGCAACGCACGGACATGAAATCTAGTATATTACATATATGCAAATATGCAATAAATCAAACCAAAAAAATTATGAAAATTTATATTTTTTTTGGAAATCTAACTTATTTATTTACATTTTAATAGTTTCCAAAATATTCCATACTAATATTATATTCGTGTACGTTAAAAAAATAACATCTTCTTTATATAATTAATAATTTAATTTAATACCATAAGTGGAACATGTTTATTTTAAGGAAAATCTCTTTATTCTAATGTTTTCTAAATTTATACTTAAGACAAAACTATGGCTTCGTTTGGTTACCCTTCCAATTCATGGGAAAATTAAAATCCCATGAATTGTAAAAAGGGGAAGATGTTTGGTTGCCAATTTTTTGGCAAAATGTAGGCATTCAATATTCCAAAGAGTTTTGAATGCCTACATAATGGTGGAATTAAATGACCATCCCCCCAGGTAGTTCCCAACTCCTGTGGAATTCAACTCCCACATGCGCAACCAAACGTCTTTTCCGAATTCATGTGAATTTGTATACTGGAGAATAATTCACGTGAATTGGATATTCCGGTGTTAATTAAATTCCTTGATGAACCAAACGAGGCCTATATAATATTTGCATTGAATTCCCTTGTTCAGGTCCATCGCACAGTGTTATGATTAAAAACTATATAGTATAATTAATTTATATAAATTTATTTAATTACATTCAAGTTCCATTATTTCTAAAATTAATATATAGTATTGATGATTGATATTGATTATTTCGCCCAAAACTATATACCTACACTAATTACAAACTGTCCCTTGCAAAGCACGTACATTCCAACTAGTAGTGCTTTTTTTACCATATTTGTAAATTTGGAATACATTAATATGACCCGGTTCTCCGACACGTCTTTGACCTACTGGCTACTTCTCTGATTAAAAGAAATTCTAAATTACTTCTCCGTACCATTCAAATGGTTACACTTGTCATTTTCGTCCGTACCATTCAAATGGTTACATACCATAAATAACCATATATTTACCTTTATACCCTTAGTGGACCACACATTTCACCCAAATAACAACCCATTAATCTCCACCAACTCAACATTTAACAATATTTTAACCCAACTATTACCCCACTAACTCAATATTACTTTTCATTTATACCCTTGCTTTTACCCTCTTTTCTTAAAATCCGTTTTTTTTTTACCACGTAACCATTTGAATTGTACGGAGGAAGTATAAGATTGCATTTTTGGCTGCATGAACAAATTGAGCAGGGGGTTAATTTACAAAATTGCTAAAGGTAACCCCCCACATTACTTAGTTAACCCCCCACAAATTACCATTTTGCCCTTTAGTTATATAAATTAAAAGTGATTTTGTTTTTGTATTGTTTGTGTTCGGGTTTCGTATTTTATAAAAACCGCTTCGAAACCGCTTAACAAATTACCGCTTCAAAATCCGCTAAATAAATTCAAATTTCAAAATTCAAATTTGAATTTTCATTTACTACCGTAACATCCACCCACCCACCAAACCTCTTTAAATCTATATATATATATATATAGATTTTTCATACTACCCCTTAATTTTGTCAGATTTTTCATACTACCCCTAGTTTTAAGCATCTGCTTATATTCAAGTGATATTTACAATTTTTATATAAAAACTTTTACATTTCATTTGGTCGGTAAAAAAATTATGCAAATAATATAATTCGCTTCGTGGTAAAAAATGCTATCATTAGAGTATAGATTTCATATTATTTGCACATATTAAAGATGATATACTTCTTAGTATGTAACACTGTGTACTTTTCAGTTTGTTTTGTCCCACATTGGAAAATAAGGTAGGTGTGGTGATTATACCACATATAAATAGTAAAATTGTCCCACATCGAAAGATTAGTATAAGGTGATGTGATCTTATGATTATAAATAAGAGGCATATTTGGACCTTATGTATCAACCAAAAATTTTTCGAGTCTCATAAATATTATTTTAAAGAGCTCTTAAGATTTTCGTTATCATTATCGTTACGATATATGATATATAAAGTAAACTTTTCCGAGTCTTATAAATATTATTTTAAAGAACTCTTAAGATTTTCAATCATTATCTCTACGATATGATATAAAAAGTAAAGTGGAGATCGATGGAAACTACGCGGAAAAGAGTCACATAAAGTTGTTTTCATTTCAAACAATAGCTGACTTACAAAGCACAATACAAAAGTAACTGTTTACTAATGATAGTCTCCTAGCACAG
This sequence comes from Silene uniflora, assembly GCA_018983105.1. NCBI lineage: Eukaryota > Viridiplantae > Streptophyta > Magnoliopsida > Caryophyllales > Caryophyllaceae > Silene > Silene uniflora. The sequence continues at coordinate 4,234 of JAGPOY010008489.1, read as the reverse complement.
TACAAAACTAAAGATTTTACTAATAATGAGTCGCTATATGTACGATGTAGATATCCGATCCCTATCTAATGATCGTGACTAAGTGGTTTTACCTTCAAAGAAAAATAATATGTATACAACAGTGATAAAAAAAATTATGAAAAAAAATATAATTAGATTCGTGTTAAGAGATGTTATCATTAGAGTATAGATTTTATATAATTTTTGTATATTAAAGATGGTGTATTTCAATAGGTTGTTATATGTCCCACATTGAAAAACAAACGTATGAATATTAATAGATAGTATAGTAATTGCTTATTATTAAAACGGGTTGGGTGTCGAATTAGGTTCAAAAAATATGGTGTACTTTTAAATATGTTATTCGTCCCACATTGAAAAATAATATAGGTGTAATAAATATATTACGTATAAATAGTTGAATTGTCCCACATTAGAAAATTATCATAAGGTGGGGTGATCACATGATTATAAATAGGATTTATCCTTGGGGCTTAGCTATCACCCCAAATATTTTGAATCTCTCAAAATATATACCTATTATATAAGTGACTTTAAACATAATGTTGAATTAAATGCTAAATTTTTAAAGTTGTAAAAAAAAATTAAGTGAGAGAAAGAGCGATAAAGTGGTCAATATTATAACGGAAATTTGTGTTTTATTTTTTAGGTATTAAATGTTTGTTTATTAAATAATATAAGGATTTAGGAATTAGTCTATGAAGTGTTAGTGTAATAGATAACGAAAAAAGACGTCACAAGTTATAAAAGTAACGGTGTTATGATGAAAGTTTTCCAAATGCTATTTTGGGAAAGAAAAAGGTGAACACAAGGGTACCATATGTAGAAACTTAAATTTAGGGGCAACATGTGTAATCTATCAATGTTCAAGGCTACCATAAGAAATTTTCAATATTATAATGATACAGTTAATTAGATTTTCATTTAAAATAGAGGTATCTGTATCAATAAAACAATAAAGGGAGTATTATTTTTTAATTATTATTTTATTGCCACGTCATCAAACTTAACGTCCATTTAACAACTTTTACATTAGGGGTACCATGGACAAAAAAATGGAACCTCAAGGGTATCATAAGCAGATGCTTAAAACTAGGGGTAGTATGAAAAATCTGACAAAATTAAGGGGTATCACGGGAAATTTTCGTATTTCAATTATGATAAAAAAAATAGAAAAAAAACAACGAACAAATATTAATTCATACTTTATAGTGAGTAGCAATTGAAAAAGATGGTGTAATTCTTTGTATGTTATTAGATATAGTGAGTAGCAATTGTCCGTATACAGTATTCAGGATATGATTGGATGTCGAACTAAGTGCAAAAAAGAAGGTATAATTCTTAGTATATTATTTGTCCCACATTGAAAAATAATGCAAGATTTGATAATATACTACGTTTTAAATAGTAGAATTATCCCACATCAGAAAAATAATCCATGTTTGGTGAATATATTACTTATATATAGTAGATTATCCCACACCGAAATATTAGTATAAGGTGGGATGATTATATGATTATAAATAGAAGTTAATCCACGTATATATTAATCTATTTTTTTTGAAGGAGATATGTATTAATAATATGTAAACAAATTATTAGACGTAAAATGTAAACATTACCCTTATAACGTTTTTTTCATTATAAATAAGTTAATTACCCCGTTGCAACGCACGGGCATTCAAACTAGTATCTATATAAAAGAGAGTTTTTTCGAGCAATTCTAGAGCGTCCACATCATCAAAAATCAATTAAGGAAAGTATCATAATTAATATTTTTTATGTAAAAAAATAAAGTGGAAAATATTTTAATTACCATAACATATATTTCCTAAATTATATTCAAGTGATATTTACAATTTTTCTATAAAAACTTTTACATTTCATTTGGCAAAAAAATGTCGGTGAAAAAATTATGCAAATAATATAATTAGCTTCGTTGTAAAAAATGCTATCATTAGAGTATAGATTTCATATTATTTGCACATATTAATGATGATATATACTTCTTAGTATGTAACATTGTGTACTTTTTAGTTTGTTTTGTCCCACATTGGAAAATAAGGTAGATGTAGTGAATATACTACATATAAATAATAGAATTGTCCCACATCGAAAGATTAGTATAAGGTGGTGTGATCTTATGATTATAAATAAGAGGCATATTTGGACCTTATGTATCAACCAAAAATTTTTCGAGCCTCATAAATATTATTTTAAAGAGTTCTTAAGATTTTCGCTATCATTATCTCTACGATATGATATATAAAGTAAAGTTTTCCGAGTCTTATAAATATTATTTTAATGAACTATTAAGATTTTCTATCATTATCTTTACGATATGATATAAAAAGTAAAGTGGAGATCGATGGAAACTACCCAGAAAAGAGTTAAGAACATGAATAAGAGAAGCAAAATGTTGGTGTCACATAGGCAACCTGTAATGTACAAGTAACATACATAAAGTTGTTTTCATTTCAAACAATAGCTAACTAATAATGAGTCGCTATATGTACGATGTAGATATCTGATCCCTATCTAATGATCGAGACTAAGTGGTTTTACCTTCAAAGAAAATAATATGTATATATACAACAGTGGTAAAAAAAAATTATGAAACAAAATATAATTAGATTCGTGGTAAGAGATGTTATCATTAGAGTATATATTTCATATAATTTTTGCATATTAAAGATGGTGTATTTCAATAGTATATTATATGTCCCACATTGAAAAATAATATAAATATGACAAATATACTACATATAAATAATAGAATTGTCCCACATCAGAAGATTTGAATAAGGTGCGTGATTCTATGATTATAATATGAGGCATCTATTAAACCTAGGTATCAACCCAAAATCATTTGATCTCTTAAGTATTGTCTTGGAGAACTCTTAAAAATTTAATCATTAAATTTTCTACCTATAGATTTCATATAATTTGCACATATTAAAAATTATGTACTTCGATAAATATACTACATTTAAATAATGTAATTAGAATTGTGTTAAAAAAATTATATCATTATAATATAGGTTCATATAATTTGCACATATTTTAATTATGATTAAAAAAATAAAAAATAAACGTATGAATATTAATAGATAGTATAGTATTTGCTTATTATTAAAACGGGTTGGGTGTCGAATTAAGTTCAAAAAAATATGGTGTACTTTTAAATATGTTATTCGTCCCACATTGAAAAATAATATAGGTGTAATAATAAATATATTACGTATAAATAGTTTAATTGTCCCACATCAGAAAATTATCATAAGGTGGGGTGATCACATGATTATAAATAGGATTTATCTTGGGACTTAGCTATCACCCCAGATATTTTGAATCTCTCAAAATATATACTTATTATATAAGAGACTTTAAACATAATGTTGAATTAAATGTTAAATTTTTAAAGTTGTAAAAAAAAATTAAATGGGAGAAAAAGCAATAAAATGGTCAATATTATAACGGAAATTTGTGTTTTGTTTTTTAGGTATTAAATGTTAGTTTATTAAAGGAATTAGTCTATGAAGTGTTAGTGTAATAGATAACGAAAAAAGGCGTCACAAGTTATAAGAGTAACGGTGTTATGATGGAAGTTTGCCAAATGGTATTCTGGGAAAGAAAAAGGTGAACACAAGGGTACCATATGTAGAAACTTAAATTTAAGGGCAACATGTGTAATCTATCAAAGTTCAAGGCTACCATGAGAAATTTTCAATATTATAATAATACAATTAATTAGATTTTCATTTAAAAGAGAGATATCCGTACCAATAAAACAATAATGGGGGTATTATTTTTTAATTATTATTTTATTGCCACGTCATCAAACTTAACGTCC
>JAGPOY010008484.1:4568-14687 GCA_018983105.1 Silene uniflora | reverse complement strand
TCATAGGCCATAGCCATGATTAATAAATCAAAATGTAATTACGGATAATTAATAAATGACGGTTTACAATTTATTTACTCGTTTCATTTTACTTTTATTGTCCTACTTTCCATTATTGGAAGATTTAAGAATTAAGAAATAAAGGTGAAACTATTACTTTAACCCTTTAATTAGGAAGAATGGGGACAATGCCACGGAGTATTGTAATAAAGTTAGTGGTAATTAAAATATTAGGGGTAAGGTAATAGTGGTAGTCAACCATTTTAGCATACTAAAATTAGAAAAAGGACAATTAATTTAGAATAAATTTTGGAGAATAAATGACAATAAAAATGGAATGGTTGATGTAAGATATAAGGCCATGTTCTTTTGGACTAAAACGACGGTTTGAACTAAATTGAACTGAACTGAATTTGAATTGAACTTAACTGAAATAGTAGTTCTTAACTCGCTCTAATCTTAAAACGAATATCTATACGTAAGAAAACCCAGGTATTTGAAGAAATGAAGTCATGAAACCCTAGTGATCTACCTACAATGTACTTATGTACCACATTTCAGTATCTTTCTCATCAAACATTTACAAGGAAGCCTATGTGTTTCACCCACATGCATGAAAAAATACGGAGAATCATTAAAAGAGAGTGCAGTTGGTAGGCAGTCAAATTTAATAGGAGGCTCTGAAACTCAACAAATTACTAAGTACTGTCACCTGTGTCTCCTGTTACTTATGCATTCACTTCGTTGCTCTTCTCTCCCTCTCTTTACTTCTACTCGTTTTACATACTTACATTTCGATCAATTATTTACCTTTATTTTTGTACACGGACCAAAGAAAGAGGAGTCAAATTATTAGATGACACGTAAAACAAATTGAACATATATGATCACATTGCCTATCAAATACATTCCTAAAGTAGAAACGTCAACAATTCAACCAAGACATTCCTAAAATAGAAACGTAAACAATTGACTCAAAGTAACGACCTTCCTTTGAGGACATATAACCTCAAGGCCACCCAATAACGTTTATCATCCTCTTATATACTCGTGCGTCCCAATTGTTAATTTTTTTTGTTCTTTGCGAGGGGTATTTTAATCGAACCAAAATGAATGTGACGGAGTGAGTATATATTTCTCGATAACGCTCATAGATTGCTGATGTAGAATTCTCCACACAAATTCGTTGAGCTAGAATTTCATATACTTGTAACGAATACACAACAAGAGTCGATTTTCCAAGACAATTCCTACAACTTAAACATTCACAAGAAAAGAATTCATGACTACAACACATTCATCAACAAATTCCTACATGAATCTCCAAACAAAACACTAGAAAACCGACAATTGATCAACGACAAGCACAAACACTAATGTATCAAAGTAATTACTTGCAACAAAAACACTCTCCGAAAGCTTATGAAGATGATCATCATTGTCCAACTTCATATACCTCTCTTGCTTTAACTGCTCACTATAATATTTAGGCGTAGTCAATACCCGAACCTATTACCCTTGCAAGTGTAGCGATTCATATAGTCGCCATTAATATGATTCCTTTGAAAATTTCGCTATTGCAAGGATCGCAAAGGTGCGTTCTTGACTTCCTCCATTTATCGATAATAGTACTATAAATTCCTTCATTCTCTACTGCGTTACTTCGCTTCATCTACGATCAATCTGTTGTACCAAAGAAAATAAAGGCGACAAGTCAACAACACATAGTTAATGGTTTCATAAGTTCTACCGTGCACAATTGAAAGCTACAACTACTAAAAATTGACGATTTTCGATATTGATTGGTTTACGTCCAAGATTCACATTAATACAGAGTGGCTAGGTGAAAACTTTATACAATGAAGTTATTAAGATAGCAACTATGTGTCCATGATCATAAATACTAGCTATCTAGTCTACTATAAGGATCCAAGAACTCGGCAACTAGCTAGTTCGTCTTAATTTTGTTTGAAAATAAATGTTACGATAATTACTTAGCATAAGCTATTATAAGGTGGTTGTATTCCGTAGAATAGTGAACTTACTCGTCAGCATCAAAAGAGTGAGCATGTGATGAATCAAGCGTTGTCGCAAGCAACAGCGCCCTTAATCCGTTCCACGGTGCACTTAATTAAGCTGTTAACAGTAGCCACAGAACCCAGTGAGAGTTTAGCAGTTGGAACCGAATCCACTAGGATTTGGAAGGCTACTGTTAACAATGACCCTCCTGAACCAGCAGCCTCAATTCCCGGGCCACCATGCCCGGCAACAGGTCCATCAGGAAGTATAGCAAAGCCTGATGGCAAGAGCGCGACATAGTCTGGATCACCTCCGTTTAATACCACATTCATCGCAATTACGTCTACTGGCGCGTATATCACATATGAGCCTGTTGTATCGGTGCAACTCTCTTGGAGTATTAGCATGTTGCTTTGGCTTGAATTAGCACTCTACAAAACACCAAGAAATGAAGTTGGAACTTTATTATAGTACTCCGTTTATTTAAGCTCCAATTAAGAGTCGAATTAGTCGTATAAACACGTGTAATGTGTTTTTGTACTTACGTTCACTCGTAGTAGCGATACACTGTTTCCTTGATCTCGACCGTTAGCAATGTGAGCCATTTCTTGGACTAGACCACCATTTGAGAGGATGTCCCACTACAATATTCACCAAATTGGAAATAAAATCAGGAGTACGGAACAAAAAACTTGTACAAATTCTTCTACAAGCAACAACAGACGCCTTGATCGTAAAATGATTTAAGGCTAGTTGACCAAGCTAATATGAATCATCAACTGAAACCGTCATAGACAGTAAAGTTTAACCATTTGAGAGCTTTAAAATCTTCACAGAAATGATTCAAGGCTCGAGGACATGAGCATCATTTGAAAGCATTAATAGGTAGTAAAGTTAAAAGAGAGTGTACCTCGCTTCTCGAGTTTTCATCACGGAGGAAATCAAAGACTTGTTTGGGAGGAACTGGCATCCAAAATGAAGTAGCTGCACTAAGGACAATGCCAGGGGGTCTACCGGGGTCATCCATGCTTTTTCGGGTCATGACCCGAACATCATCAGCTCCGCTTCCTGACAATGTAGTCCATGTGTGGGCTGTTGAGGCTCCAACTCCGGCACAGAAGCTCATCACCATCCTTTCTGCTAGTTTCAACATGCTCTTTCTCCCTTCTCTGCTTGTTATTACTGATGTGTACCATTAATCAACCAACAAAAGATGTTAATTAAATATTGTCGTAGTTTACAAAATATTACAAAATCATTATAACAGGTCTCAAGTACTCTCGCAAATTGTAAGACATGGGATGCTGAATCAACAAAGAATTTTAAGTCTTCGTGTTAGCAACACAAAGATGTTTCCAAATGACGCAGTATGAAAGTTGCGCCAAAATTTGTACAAGAATGACTGAAACTCATTGTAAAATTGCGAGTATTGGTTAATTAATACTCCGTATTAGAAAATTAATGGGTATAGATAATAATATTACCACCAGCCTCTCCAGCAGGAATGTTGGTTGCCATAACACTTGCAAGTCTTTCACATTGTCTATCTAATGCCGAAACCCATCGTTTTGCTCCAAAGGCCAGCCCTGAATTTACTAGTCCCCTGTATAGGTTATGGACTTCTCGGTCATCCACTTCTACATGTTCTACCCATGTCACCTTCATTATTAAAACAATTCAATTTGAATTCATGTTAGTATTACATAAGTTTCCGCAAAATAAGCAAAATGACTCATAAAAATGGATGCGTTTCTTGTTGATGATTCATTTCTGTTTGGTACAAGTCATCGTTAGGGTACACACTGAGTACAACTAACAACCAATCCCTTCTACCTCGTCATTTCGATTTATCTAGGTTACTCAAACTTGGTTGCAACTTTGCAAGTGCTAAAGCTGCTACTTAGTGAAAATTTTCGTGTTCATGGCCTCAATGAAGAGCAATGTTGCATTGTTAGGACTTAGGACTACGAAATACATACTTATGATATGCAGGCAAAGTGAAGAATATTGAAATAACGTGGATTTCATAATACCTTAGAGTAACCACTAGGCATCTCTTGAATTAAACAACCAGAAGGCCTTCGACGACACCTTGGGATTGGACTAGGGCGCAAACCATCCAAGGAAACATCGACAATTGCCCAAATACCGCCACCATGTTGCTTACAGTATCTCACAAAGTAGTTCTCACGAGTTGGAACGAGTGGTGAAGGCACTTGAAACTCAGCTGTCATCTGTTATAAATGTCCAACTTTGTAAGCATTATATGACACAAGAAAATAATTAACACGAAAATAAAAATATAATTATATAAATTAGCTTTTAATTAACATAATTACCAATTGCAATGCTCCATTGTAATTGCCTGCAACTCCAGTCGATAAGACTTCTACTGTCATCGCTCTTGAAACTATTCCGGAGAACACATTTGACCATTGATTCTAATCATGCATAAATGTTATTGTAAAACCGTCTGTTAGTATACGTAACTGACTTACCTATTGAGATAAATTAAGGACGGTTATTGCAGCGTGTCCTTTTAGAAATGCGAAAACAAGCAAAACTCTTGCTTACCACATCCATGAAGATGTCAACCAAGTTCATATGATTCATGATGACAACACAAGAATCTCTCGAAGCTTCTGACTTCAACCCAAGCGGCGTGGGCCCAATTCCACGAGGAAAGCTCCTGAAATACTCCTCCTCATTAAGTACTTCAATAGAGTTATCAGGGCTAGGGACCACCCACAAGGGGTCTCCGGCTTGAGCCATCCTAATAAGCTCTTCCATTGCTGCAACTGCAAGCTCAATAATCAAAGGCTTGTCGGCCTCAGTGGGCGGTGCAATGGTTCGTAAGAGGTCTCCACCGGGAGCATACATGTTTTCCACCATACTCGATTGTGACCCGAAAACTCCAAGGTCAAGGGATGACCGGGAAGTCAGGGTTGGTGAGAGGTGCGCGTATGTTCCGATTGGCTTCCCTACGTACTTTGCTGCTATGCCTGATATCCTATCAATCTGTGGATTTTCATCATGAAATTGTTAAATTAATTTGTAAATTGTAATGCTATTGTATTGATTGGAACATTGCATGTTTAAAAAACACTTTGAAAATTGTAACCAAAATTTTCATTGTCTAGGAGGCGAGCGCTCTGCTAGTCCCCCTTGACTCCGCCACTGTTTGTAATAGTATTGCAATACTATGAAGAATTACAAGTTTAATTAAGGGAAATTTAAAAAATTAGCGACCTGCTTAAATTAGCGATTGAGGCTATTGCAACCAACGAAAATTTGTCGCAATGCAAGTAGTCGATAAGTCCAATTAGCGACCAATTTTTGTACATTTGCAATCGACTCAGTTGGTCGCTAGACCCCTTTTTTTTCGTAGTGATGATATGTAATGATGAAGAAAATGTATGTATACCTCTTCTCTTAGTCGAGCATTCTCCATCCTTAGTTGTTGTTCATCAAAGGACATTTCACCAATGGCAGCAGGTCCTCCACAATTAGGGCATGTAGCATTGCTAAGGGCTTCTTTGAATCTGATGTTATCTGCTCGAAGCTTGTCGTTTTCAGACCGAAGTTGTTGGTTCTCACTTCGCTCATGGTGTGCCTATCATCAAAGAAGATACTTGCTTGTTAGCTACGGTCGATTATGCTTAGATGCTCAACTTATTTAAGTACTCCGTATCTAGCTTAACTGGTGAAGTCGTGAATTAGAGGTGAACTAGCTTTAATATGACCCATTTATCCCACATAGATGTTCATATTAAGTTTTACATGCATTTTGTTAGAAAAGTTAGTGTAATAATGCCCTTATAATATAATTAGGAGATAAGGTGAGTAACCACAATGCCAAAACTCGATAATAATAAATATATATACGGAGTATTAGCAAAATTTATTTGCATATATGCAATGTACCTTCATTTGAGTGCGTTTGTTTTGAAACCAAAACTTGATTTGAAGAGGCTCCAAGGTTAATCTACGACTTAATTCCTTCCTTTGCTTATCATCCGGATGAGGGCACTCTTTGAAGAAACTATTTCAATTTTCATATTAAAAAAAAAATCAATTAAACCATAAATATAAATAAATTAATTGCAATTAAAATAAAATTAAGTTTAGAATAAAACATAGTACTAAAATAAGAATTAAGTAAAAATATTACTTCTCCAACTCTTGAATTTGATGTTGAGTGTGACGATGGTATCTCTTCTTCTTATTAGGCCTTTGGGTCGGATCTTGATCATCACCCGAAATACCCTCCAAATTCTCGGTCACAGATCGACTACTCTCGAATTCATCATCTCTCATCTTCCCCAATTCAATGTCCTTATTAAGGCCACCCATGTCTAGTAAAGAATGGTGTGTGTCAAACATATTAGACTGAAACATTTTTTGATTTTGATTATATTTCTTCAATTATTCTTGCTCTTTCCTATTCTTCCTCCTCTTGTTGTTTCATCTATGTATCAACAAAATAAAATAAAATTGATGTTATAAATTATTCAAGATCTCAAAACAAAATAATGGGACAAATGTTACCATGTATAGTAAGAAATTGTTTATAAAGTTACAAAGATGACATATAAAGAAAACCCTCAATGGAGATGTATAATTTACAAAAATTAGCTATCAGGTATGAGTTTGAAATCGACCAAACATACAACAAACATGACGAATTATTACGAGTATTACCTAGAATTATAGAATAAAAATCGATTTAACTAACTAATCGACTATGAAGTACTAAAATAAAAATCAAAATTGAATGAAGAAATAGAAAAAATTAAAAAAAGAGTGTAAGTAGTTGAAAAGTAGTACCATAAATGAAAACCCTAGAATTATCTATAGAAAACAATTATTTGTCCTTTTTATGCATTTTTAGGTTTCTCTTTCTTATGTCAATCTTGTAGGACTAATGCATTGACTCTTTCTTTACATTTTCCAATGTAAGAGAAATCAATTTTGACTTTTGTCTTAGATAATAACTGAGAGATAAGTAATGTTCAACTATTTATTTACGTGACATTCTAGATAAAATAGTTAATCTAAAAAGATAATAAAAAATAGTAATTTTTGAATGAAACGGTCTCACACCGGAGATGGTCCTATTATATAAAAAATAACTCATTCACTAGCACTAGACGTATAAATATTTTATAAAAATTGACCATTTTACGACGTGAAACCGTCTTATTTTAGAATAAGTGAATGAAAGGACAACTCATTCATTAGCACTAGATGCATAAACATTTTATAAAAATGGACCATTTTACGATGTGAAACCGTCTTGTTTAAGAATCTGTGAATAAAAAAGTCTAAGAGTTGACAGTGTGAATACTTAAAAAAGTGCCCTTTGACATACCGCTACATCTAAGCCACATTTTTGTATATTTGTTTTTCTTCGACATAGATTATAACGTTTAACGAAAATCACGCTATTTTCAGCTGTTATTATTTCTAGATAAATAAACGTAACGGAAGAATAGTTTTGGAAAATATTACATAAAATCAGTAACTTGAATAATACACAAAAATGGAAAATAGGATAAAACAAACAAATAAGGAAGAAAATTATGACCAAGAGAAAATGAGTTAATCCCACATCATTAGAGAGATACGAGTCTATAGAACAGATTTGATATCGTAAGGTCGTGTGAGCGACATTTTTACATAAACCGAACCATATATAAACTAAAAAAGATTAAAAAAAAATTACTTACAAGACATATATAAGAGAAGGAGTTGATCTGATAAGAACTTGTTGTAGATATTTTTTTTTTTTTTTTTAAATAATGAAGAAATTTGTATAGGGAGATTTGTTAAATTATTCTTGGTTGTTTGAAAGAGGGGAAAGCAATAGTTAGAGGAAGAAGAAGAAGAAGGGTGGGAAGCAAAGGAGTAAATGCAAAAAGCGTATAGGTTTTAGAGAGAGGATACAACAAGTGAAGGGCTTGCAATATGCATTTATGGTGGTGGGGTGTATGAGGGTAAGCTCCTTTTATTGCTCAAACTATGAGATATCGGTTCGTATCATGTATAAGATCGTTGTATAATCGTTGTATAATGTATAACGATTTTGTTATAATAAAAATATATAGTATGTATCATATGTAAGATCGTTGTATAATGTATAACGATTTTGTTATAACAAAAAATATGGTATGTAGTTATTATAAAGTTTTTGTACACCTAACAAAAGTATTACGGAATATAAAGTTTTCGTATTATATGTAAGATTGTTGTATAATGTAGTTTGTATAATCATATATAACAAAAAAATATGATACTTAGTTATTACTTATAAAGTTTTTGTACGTGTAAAAAAAAATAGTCTCATTATATATTTGAGGTGTGGTAAGTGATTAAATGGGTGTGAGATTGATAAATTGAGACGGAAAGATTTCTTTTTTTTTCATTCTTTTATTTTTAGATCTTTTTTTTTCATATGAAACCTTATATAACTTTTGTAAATAAAGTGGTAGATTTCCTCTCCATGCATGGTTGTTGCAGTAGGTCTCCTGAAAGACCGTCTTTCACTAAATTAGTGAGCGTCTTTCACTAAATTAGTGAGAGACATAGAGGGGAAAAAATAAAATAAGTAACTTGCTCTCCCCATCATGCCCCTCAATGTGTGAAGTCTCTCAATAATATTATTAAGAGACCGTCTTTTAAAAGTTTTTGGGTGGTTGTTATGGTTGTATTGTATAAACAATGCGAGTTAATTATACAAATTTCCATGCGTAAAAATCAATATCAATATATATATATAAAAGAGGAACTTTTCGAGCGATATTAGAGAGTCCAAAGGTATTACATCTCTTACGCATTGTAGAAGTCATCAGTGTCATCCTATAGTAACAATCCTATAGTTAAATTAGATTAGTCATATGATATCTATTACTCCTATTTCAATCCTTTCTAGGAGAACATATGTATTTATACACTATATAAAGGAAAGTGACCTCTTTTAGTTTCACAGGAAAGTGATTCCAATGACACTGATGGCGATGAGGAGTCGACAAGCTCATCTATTCCCAAACGAAAAAAGGTACGGACTATATTTTTTTTATTTTTTTTTTAGGGAAGCAGAGGTATTATTTCATATAATCTTATACTCCGTATATAATCACTTTCGATACTAACTATGGTATCTACGTATATCTAATCTTATTGTCCTCTCAAAAATCTTATTGCTTATTGACCCGAGTTGTACTTTCTGATGAGCAGATACAGTAGCTGTCGACAACGAGATCTGTCATTCGCACCATCGACTTGACCTGACAAAGACTACTACTCCGTATTCTACACGCAATTTGTGTTTTCGACTTTAGATTTGATAGATATAGATATAAATTTCTTAATTACCGTATAAAGACAATAAAGAAAGACCTTTTATGTTTTTGAAATCGTTCTTGACAACTTATTACTATTGTTATTGTTATTGTTATTGTTATTGTTATTATTGTTGTTGATATTAGATGATTTCATGGTCTTTCATAATACCTTTATCAATGCATGTTTGACCACATAGAATAATATCACCGGAAATAAGATCAGATCATAGTTGATGTCCAGTTTTAAACAATCAAACATTTCGAGAATTAGCGAATTAATCACTTTGCAGCCACGGGTAATTGCAATGTCCAGCAACCAAATAACTGAAAATATTTGATCCCAGTTAAAATGAACGACTACAATCAACGACTAAAGTCAACTCCGCAAATTCACTTACGCTTCCAATAAGCTGATTCATGTCCGGAGTTGTTTGTTGGAGTTCAAATGAGCGGAAATAACACTTAGTTTGTGTAAATAGATGCGGCAATAAGTTACACTAAGATGAAGTGAATAGATCTGATGTCAGCAAAGATAGACTGAATTTAAATTCCAAAAAACACGGTCTCAAACTAATTACTAAAAATCACTCATACCCTCCAATTAAATACCTATAATACCAACAAAAAGTCTTACTGGGACGGGTCGGAGTTTACATCGGGTAATTTGTGAGAGGAAATGACTAGAGGGGACAAGGTGAGTACCCCTATGTGCTCCCCCACTCACCCTTGATGGGTATTTTATGAGAGGAAATAGTAT
>JAGPOY010008476.1:8021-20125 GCA_018983105.1 Silene uniflora | reverse complement strand
AAAGTTTACATTGAAAATCGATTTCTAAGATAAAGAAAAATACAAAAAAAGTAATAGTCTTGAAATCGGATCAAATAATGGATATTTGGATATCCGATCCGAAATTTGCGGATACTAAAAATCGGATATCCGAAGGTTTTGGATCAAATATCGGATAATGAAAGTTATGAGTTTCGGATATGGATATCCGATCCGAAATCGGTTTTGGATCAAATATCTGATCCATACTCTGCCCTAATAAAGAGGTATTAAATAATACTGGATTCGAAATGATTTTTAAGTGATTTCTAAATTTAAAATGTTAACCTCTACTAAATTTTCTTGTGATTATGCACATATTTTGCATCCCGATTTAAAACTAGTCTATGTTATCTCGATTCTTATTTATATTAAGCCAAGTTAGCTGACAAATTTTTCTTTTTTTTTTTTTGGCAGCTAATAAGAAAGGTTCCTTAAAGCGACATCGCCCTACGAGCGATGTCATGAGCTCGGCTATTCCGATCCTTGCAAATATAACAAATATTAAGACAATGAAAGTTTGTAGCTAAAGAATCCAACTCCTTGCAAATTCCTTTGATCTGGTGATGCTTCTGCTTAGACAAATTTTTCAAGTTAACAACTTCTTTTGATTACGTATATATTCGCTTAGATAAGCTAACAATTTTTTAAAATATTTTACTAGGAAAACATCAACAATGAACGGTATTGTTGTCTTAAACCATCCTTGTTTAAGACCAGGAATGTTATTAGGAAGGGTAAAGCATATCATGAACGTGGTTTGGACCAGTCCACAAAAAAAAAAGGAAACATAACTTTTAGATTATAAAGTGATGTATTTTCTCCTTATTTTATCAATGCGAAATACTCATATGTCGACAAATCATATAATAAATCTAGTTAACATTTAACAACAATCAACCCCAATAGTCAAGAGAGGTTATCACTTATCATAACTCTTCAACTTATCTTCTAATTAATTTCGAGGTGGTGTTTAAGGGCTGTTTCGTCCATTACCTCCCACCTAAAAGAAAACAGTTACATAGTACTAAATATTTAGACCAATGTCAAGCCTGTTAACTCGTCTCAAACCTGCTAATCAACTTAATTATCCATATTCCATCATGTACATATAATTGAAGTTAGACCAACTCACAATTATCACTTTTGATTGAATTCAATCCATTAAACTAGAAGATTGTACTCCTAAAGCTACTATTAAATGTTTAGCTAAAACAATATAAAGAGTAAATGGTAAGATAAAATTAGATAGAGTAATTGAGGAAACATGTGGTGACCGGAGTATAATTACAATTGTCTATCTGCTCTACACATTCCTCATACTATGTCTATGGCGGCATTAATTGTAATCTCACCGCCATACCTATTGAGTAGTTGAGCTTTTAATTACACAGATTATATACAACAAAAGCATCTTATTTTTCCATCTCAATTATTATTGTACAACTTCTTTTGGCCCTCATAATTTGAACAATTTGGTATTTACGTGCACCTTGCATGTGATCAAATTAATGGGACATGTTTTTTACTCGTTGTCTGATAGAATTGAACTAAATTTAATAGAGCTGAACTGAATTGTACTGAATTTAATGGAGTTGAACTGAACTGAAATAAGAGTCGATTTCTAAAGAGAATAGCCGAACTGAACTGAACTGAAATATCTGAAATTAAGTCCAAAAAATTAGTTTAACAAATTACAAGGGATTGTACAGAGAGATAATAAATGTAGCATATTACTATATTTTTAGATGAAAATAAGATACTGAGTACAAAATTAATACCACCTAATCCATACAAACTCATTTCGGTATTTCGGTAAACAGTTAGTCTCCCTTAAGATAAATCATAAATGTATCTTTTTATAGGTAGAATGGGGTATAGACAAATTTTTGTACCCTAAATAAAGTTACTCTGTATCCCTTTCTCTTATTATATAAGTAGATAATACTTAAACCGTTTTAACTATAAAACAGATACCTTTATTAGTGGGAAGAGCGCACCATGTGTATTCTCAACCCTTTCATTTACTTGAGTTCACCCACTTAGACAGCGACCTATCTTTGTGCGTAGACTTTTACTTAATCTGTACATTCTCATCTTCTAGGACCAATATTTATACAGCTTCCAAATTAGATTATTAAGAAAAATCATCACACATGTCGTAGGAGTAAGCAACAACATTATTAATTATTATTAATTGTCTTTAATTTAAGGTCCTAACTATGGTGGAACATACAGTTAAGAACACATATATGTGCCGCCTCAGAAAGTCAGAAATGAAAATAGTCTGAAAAAGATCTAGTTGGTCTAGTGACCGTACCCTAAAAGCACAACCGAATAAGTCTTAAACTAGTGGTAGCGATTGATGTTGATCAGTGTTCTATAGATGATAGAACACAAGTTCAATCTCCGTCGTCTACAATATGTTATGTACTTTCGTGGATCTTGGTCATGTACATCCTAAATTCCTAATAAGTCATAAATTAATTGTGAAACCAAATAAGTCTAAGACTTGTTTTTCAGGCTTAATTTCAATTCATTTCGGTTCAGTCATCTCATTTCATTTTAGTTCAATTCAGTTCAGCTTAGTTCAGCCAATCGCTTCAAAAATTCACTTTTACTTCAGTGCTATTCAATTCGGTTCTAAACTCAGTTCATTTAATTCAGCCAAAAAGAACAGGATCTAAAAGACTAATGACAATATGACATTAACGGTAAATAATACTCGTAGATCACAAGTTTAAATCCCCGTACATTTCACACCATAAAAACCAACACGCTCTACAAGTGCACACGATTAATAAATCAACTTTATTACATGATCGATTTACAAAGTCACG
Source organism: Silene uniflora (assembly GCA_018983105.1). Classification (NCBI taxonomy): domain Eukaryota; kingdom Viridiplantae; phylum Streptophyta; class Magnoliopsida; order Caryophyllales; family Caryophyllaceae; genus Silene; species Silene uniflora. Next base: position 17,267 of record JAGPOY010008476.1, on the reverse strand, counting down.
AGATAGTAAATCTCCAACTAAGTAAAATGATTTTTTTTTCAAAAAACAGTAGTACGGATAGTAGTAGTAGTTATTATTAGGTCATTGATTGTGTGTGTAGGAGTGTATCTAAATTTCTGTGGGACTCATTTGATCATAAATGTGCTTTAGATTAGGTCAGAAATATAAAATAAAATTAAAAAAATAAATGGTTGTAATATTTAAAAGGTCAACAAAAACAAATAGGACAAGAGACAGCTTGTATATTACTCTGTCTAGAAGGAATATGGATGTACATTATCAGACTACAAGCCCAATCAATCTATGTGCATTTGATCATATGATCAACTGCCTGAAATTCTGAATTATTCGCATTTCACAAATACTTTTAATTTTGTAGGATACTTATTTATTTTGATGTTGTAAGAGCCAACAAAGTTACTGAAAAAATGCTGAAAAATTCAGGTCTTTGGAACTAGAATTGCATAATCTATTGTATTATTGGCTTATTGCATCATTACTATATCGAAGAGGTATTCGAATTACGTGGATGATAGGTTGCATGTTCAAATTAAATAATCTGAGTTTGGATGATAGGCTGCACATTCAATTCAAATAATCCAAGTCTAGATGATAGTATTGATCATGATGACCAGGTCCCTTCCCATGTGAGTTGTGGTATACTGGTCTAAGTGGTATTGTCCCATAACGGTATATTTAGACTTAACAAGTGGTATCAAAGCCGACAATTCGGCTTGGTATGTACATGCTGCATTGTGGTGATGGCCGGAGACTAGTTTATAAGCTAGCTGGCTACTTTTTGTACCATTAACCGGTTTTAGGATGAAACCTCATTTGCTTGTGTCCAGGGGTCTTTAATTACTTCTATAAACCGGCTGCGAAAGACTTAACAGATAGGTTGCAAAACATAGACACAGACAATCAAAACTTGAGTATGGGAATGAGGATGGAAGGACATAGATTGACAATGACAAATTAACAACACATTTTGTCTTGCATATTGAGAGAAAGGTGATACCAAAATTATCAAGACAATTGTTTACCACCATAATGTTAAGGACATAGGGAGGATGCTTCCACAAAAGATTAAACATTGAAGACAAAAGAACTCCCTCAACAATACACCAACATTAGTACATTACAATAATGTCTTAGAGGCTTAAAGTTATACCTAATACAGGGCACGGCGGGTCAAGTATAACGATTAACGAGTCTTATTCTTTGTGAGCGATCGAGCGACCATTTTGTTCGAACGGTATTTTGCTTCATTCCATCCCGACTCAAAGACAAAGAATAAATGTACAATGTTTATCGGCTACGTTACTCCAACACTTCACTTTAATCACGTATCTGACCTCGACATGTCTCTTCAACACTTCATATTGGACCAAAAATTGAACATTTCACAGAAATTAAACATCTGTATGACACTTACAGCCGAGACAGAGTAACGTAGTCTACCGATATATGAGTAAATAATCATTAAAACTCATTAGAGATGTGGTCACATACTCACATCACCCTCAAGGCAGACCTAAGAGCAGGAGGTCTCACTTAGCAAGTCACTACCCATGTACTTAATGCGCGCGCGCGCACACACACACACTAAAACAAAGTAGACAACATCACATGTAGAAGACTTGAGAGTCAATGATTCAAAAGACTTATTACTAGAAATAAATATAGAAAGAAACCCTAAAAAAAAGGACAAAGGTGAATAATAATAGAAACACATACACAATACACAATACACAACACACAACACACAACACACAACACACAACACACAACTTCCCAACTACACAAAAGCTAAGCTATGTGCTTGACTAATCTTCTTCTTCTTCTTCCAACCATTAACAACCCACAATTATGAGTTCCCTCCACTTTTTTTTGCTAATTATTGTCTTTTAATGCGCCACTTATAAGTAGGGACACTATATATAGTATATACACACACACACACACACTACTATAAGCTCTTATAGTAAAGCATTCTTTAGCAACACACTTGTTGAAAAAATCCAACCTTTGTATGACTTGAAGTTCAACAATCTAAGAGAGAACTCTTTTTACCGAATTTTGTAGAGTTTCGGGTTGAGTTACGGTTGAGTTATTCAGTCGTTTCGAGTTGAGTTGCACAGATAAGTAGGCCATGATGGATTTTGGGCATTGGAGGATTGTGTTGGCTTATGTTCTTGGGTTTTCAATCTTGTATACTTGTTGTTCAGCTGATAAAGGTACCCTTTTGAGTTTTTACTGTATTTTTTTGGCATTACATTAACTGCTGCATTTCGGAAACAATCTCTTTGTGTTGCTAACACGAGGGTAAGACTGCATACATTAGACCCTCTAGCCTGCAATTTGCTGGGGTCATTAAGTAACCGGGGTAATGTTGTTGCAATACATCAACTCCCACACTGAGTTTTTAATGTTTCTTTTTGGCATTACATCAACTGCTGCATTTCGAAAACCTCTTTGTGTTGGTAATACAAGGGTAAGGCTGCATACATCAAACCCCTTACCCTGCAATTTACGGGAGATAAGGCACTGGGGTAATGTTGTTGGTATACATCAACTACTGCATTTATGTTGAATATAATTATCTACCAACATAGTCAGAGAATTGTTGTGTGACCCATCATTTCATTAACTAATAACAATACATAATAATAGTCAATGGGCAAGAAATACATAGGAAAATTATTTAGATGAAATTTGAATTACTTGATTATGATATGTTATGCATTTGACTACGAGTTTTTCGAACCTTGAGTCAAAGTGGAAAATGACTCAAATTTCGGGTCACCAAAGTGAAATTTTAGTAAACTCCGTGTTACTACAACAAAATTAGCTCACATATCCGGACACCAAATTAAATTGAGAAATTTTTGAACCTTAAGCCAAAGTGGAAAATAACTCAAATCTCGGACCATCAAAGTGTAATTGGTAAACTCGAAGTCACTACAATAGAATTAGCCCAAATCCCAGGGCACCAAATTGCGAATTTTTCGTGGTAATATTAAGGAAGTAATGTTTTTTATTGCTTATGTTAATTGCAGCCCCATACTACTCCTTTGTTAAACCAGCAACATCAGCTCCACCAGTCGGGTACTTCGATTACATAGTAGTAGGAGGAGGAACAGCCGGGTGTTCGCTAACCGCCACTCTTTCCAGCGGTGCAACCGTCTTACTCCTTGAAAGAGGAGGATCCCCTTATGGAAACAAGGACATAGAAGACATTGCCTCATTTGATGTAAATTTAGCTAATACCTCACCATCTTCACCTGCACAAAGATTTATTTCTGAAGATGGAGTCATCAATGCCCGCGCCAATGTCCTAGGTGGAGGATCCGCCATCAATGCCGGGTTCTACACAAGAGCCCAACCCGAATATGTCGCGAGAGTAGGATGGGATTATGGGCTGGTAAACCAGTCATACCAATGGGTTGAAAATAAGGTGGCTCATGAGCCTCCTATGCTTCAGTACCAAACTGCTGTTAAAAATGGACTACTTGAGGCCGGGATTCGGCCTTATAATGGTTTTACCTATGATCATATTCATGGGACTAAGTTCGGTGGGACCATCTTCGACAAAAATGGACGCCGCCATACTGCTGCTGATTTACTAGAGTATGCTGATCCTCGCCGCGCTACTGTCTATCTCTATGCCACTGCTCAAAAGATCTTGTTCAGCGGAAAAGGTGATATTCAGTTACCACATAAGTAGTTTGTTTGCCCTGCTTTCGAAACTGAGAGACTGTTTTCAGATAATCAAAACGTCTGGGCGGAAGGGGGCCTAGACGCAGTGGTGGATCTAGGGGGGCTAGCAGGGGCGGTCAGAAATTTTAATGTTTTTAGTTGAAATTTTCCAAATTTTTTCGCATTTCCCTTACACCATTACCAGTAGACGAGGGCCCTCTAAATTTAAATCACAGATTTAACGCTGTTAGAGTGAAAATTGTGTCGAGAATTACAAAGACTAACTGCAACTTTTTCACAGGAAAACCACGAGCCTACGGTGTCCTGTACAAGGACTCAAACGGAGGAGTCCACCAGGCGCTCCTACGACCAGGAGTGAAGAACGAGGTGATTGTATCAGCCGGTGCACTTGGAAGCCCACAGTTATTGATGCTGAGTGGGATCGGGCCGGCTAGTGAGCTGAAGGCACATGGCATTGAGGTTCTGGTGAACCAACCACAGGTTGGACAAGGAATGTCAGATAATCCAATGAATGCTCTCTTCATTCCTTCTCCTATCGGTGTCGAAACTTCCCTGATACAAGTTGTTGGGATTACTGACTTTGGCAGTTTCATTGAAGCAGCTAGTGGGTCTAACTCCATTGGTGCTTTCACTCAGAATCTTCCAAATTCTCCTCGAACCGCAGTTTTACAGGTTGGATGCGCCAGAATTCCAATTAATTTTAATTTGTTTGAATATATATTTAATCAACAACATTACCCTAGCGCCTCAATGACTCCCGCAAATCTTCATTTCTGGTTGAGCCAAAAACTAATTAATGTACAGACTTACTAAAATTATTTACCAAATCTTACAAAATACAAAGTACTCGTACTCCCTCCATTCCACTTTTATTGTCCCAGTCTCTCCAAAATTTATTCCAAATTAATCGTCGTATTTCTAAATTTTGTAGGGTGGCCAAGAACAAAAAGAAGGTTTAGCAGATGACTTCCTGAGGACAATTGAATACGTAAATTCGCTCTTAAATGGAACTTTCAACGGCGGCATACTTCTAGAGAAGATTGAAGGCCCCAAGTCGACAGGGTACCTTCGTCTGACGACACTAAATCCAAATGACAACCCGAGTGTCCGGTTCAACTACTTCGAGGATCCAGAGGACCTAGAAAAGTGTGTCATGGGAATGAGAACTATAATCAATGTCATAGAATCTGAACCTTACCAAAATTTCCGTGTCCCGGGAATGACGGTAGAGGCACTTATCAGCATGGCAGTTAACTTACCTCTAAATTATAGGGCAAGACATCTTGACACTGCGTTTTCCTTGGAACAATTTTGCATAGACACTGTATTGACTATATGGCATTATCATGGTGGTTGTCAAGTTAATAAGGTGGTTGATAAGGAGTATAAGGTTCTCGGGACTGACGGTTTAAGGGTTATCGATGGATCCACGTTTTACGACTCACCCGGAACTAATCCTCAGGCCACTGTAATGATGCTTGGAAGGTACATTCTTAATCAACACGAAAACTCGTTTCTAATTTCATGATGTAATTTTCAACGCAATTTCTATGGGTCATAATATTAGGCAAATTGCGCCTAAGAAGGTCCGAACCTGAGAACCGTGAGTTATTCATTCATGTTTCAACCACTAGAGTCAACTTGAGCTATACAATGGTGCGGGCCAGCTTGGCCTAACGTGCACCTCTGAACCACGAAACTACAACCTGGCATGACCTGATTTCGCCTTGGGCCGAGCTAGTGCTCACATTGTTTGGCCTACCCAGTCCCAAGTCCCAACACTAAAATAAAATAAAAAACAAAGTTACATAGTGGTCTGGGCTCGGGCTGAAAGAAGTTGGCACGACACTGGCCCAGCCCAGTCCCCAGCCTTACCGGGCCATCCTGACCGGCCCACTTAACAACCTAGAGTCAACCTACTTGTGCTTTTCTTTTTGACGTACGGTAAGTTTGCACATACCGTCCTTTAACGAGTTTAACCTGGTCATAGGCGTGAGTCTTTGAAGTAGTCAGGTCATATTATTATTTAATACGGAGTACATTTTAATGAGACAAATGTTTGTTATGGTGTGCAGATATATGGGACAGAGGATCTTAGCTCAAAGACGATGAGGCATAACCGAACGGAGCCAGCTACAAGAACATACATGTCATGTTCAGGAAGAGGTCCATCGACAGGAACTATAAGCATTCAATTGTTACTATTATTAAGCTACCAATGTATACATATTACTCGTATTTGTGTTACTCGTACGCCTCAATGTGACTTGAGGAAACGAGTCATTAAAATTTCATATACTCTCTCCCCTTCACACCAAAGTTTTCAATTTGATTTTTTTGGATCCAAGTTGCCGGACTTTGACCATTAATAATATAATATGATATTAGTAGAATTTGAGTGATTACTCATATGTGGTCGCAGAATCGAATCTCAGAGTGCTTTTTTTCGATTTATATTTTTATAAAGCATTATCTTACCTTATGATCTACAGTATTACTACACGAGATTATCCTTTTAACCTCAAATTTTTTGTGTTTAAATTCGAGCATTGAATTGTTATCGGAACTTTTGAGCAAACAAAACAAACTTCGCGCCCCCTCTATCCGATTTCTAGAATCGCCCCTGTACTTAACAAACCCCCTTATGAATTATGATTCTTCTACCTTCAAGCACATTAGTTAATAGTCACAATCAACTCCACTAATGCTCAACTCTCATTTTTAGACCCATTACTAACTGTCTATCTGTAACTTGCACAACTAACATCATACTCCTATCCCTATCTCCATGCATGATCTTCCTCTCTTATTCTAACTGATGATTGACCCACTCACCTAGTCACCTTAGCCACATCACCACTCGATCCCATCAGTATCGCCGACTTTTTGGTATAAAGGGAGTCTCAAAAGCTAGTCGACAGGGTTTGAACTCAGGTCATGAGCACCAACTCGTGATTTTACCAACTAAGCAAGTTGACAAAACCTGTATTAAGCTAATTTGTTAAAAACGAGTTTATTCCTCAATATCTCACACGAAAATCCTGTAAATCTTTCTGCATTATATATTTTCAAGTAAATATTAAATGGGGCATTCAAAAAGGGAAGTTAGGAAAAATACTCAATAAGACTTCAAAATCAATTTACTCTTTTGTTTTTAGGGAACTTGTGTCAATATCAAGAATAATTAACCTAATGGAAACAATGATCTCTAATATTTTGCCTCAATTACTTCTTACAATCAAAATATTTGTCACAAATTTATACGTAACGTAGTACTCCATAACTAGTTTAGGTCCCGTGCTACAGCACGGGGTGTTTGAGCGGTTGAAATTAATAGTTGGGCAGTAGTAGACGGTTCATAAGAGTCTTTGCACTTTACATTGAGTTTAATAATTTATGAAATATATGGTAGAGATAGCGTGATTGAATAAATACGGATAAAAAATTAGTTATTTCGTCGGATAAAATTTTGCGTTTTAGAATATTTAGAATTAAACTATCAGTTTTTCAGTGTTATATTTGATGAAGATAATACAAATTTATCACATAATTAATTGTTATATTTTTGATATAATGTTAAAAAGAATATAAAAATTGAGTAGTTTAAATAGGAGACAAAACCGTCACCATAACCAAATAACAAGCCGATGATTAGACACGCATGACCGACTTCTATAAGTACTCGAAATTATAATACTCAAAAATTATTGGGCCAAAAATATCAGATTGTTATACACAATAGTAGCATAGGTGGTGTTAGGCCCAATAGTAGCACTTTACATACTCTCGTATAAAGATGGATTTCATTAAGAGGTATTGAAAAAGAGGCCCAATAGTAGCATAAGTGGTGTTAGGCGGGAAAATAAGTAGTTTTGGTAATCTATTAGTTTTAAGGGGGATTTGATTTGTAGACTAATCAGTTATTTGTACAAAGATATCGGACCAATTCAGCCCGTAATTTGTTCAGTTAAATTACGTACCATTGTAGTGAACTTATAGATTCATCAATTTATCAATCAGGCCCAATCGAGAATTTCAGCCCGTAATTTGTTCAGTTAAATTACGTACCATTGTAGTGAACTTTTAGATTCATCAATTTATCAATCAGGCTCAATCGAGAACTTATATTACTCCCTCCATAAAAAAAGTGGTTGAACTTATAGATTCACCAATTTATCAATCAAGCCCAATAAAGAATGGATGGCCCAATAGCAAGGGTGGTAGTTAGGCGGGAAAAATGAAGAAATGGTAATCAAATAGTTTTAAGGGGGATGAGATCGGTTGACATCTTAGAATCCTTATATATAAAAGATTTTGAGCTCGATAACAAAATGTTCAAAGCCATACAAAAAATTTGTGCAAGATGATCAAATTTTTAGTTGTTTGTTTAACATTGCTTGCATCTTGTGGCGGGTGGTGCAAAGTCGATGCAAAGTTGCAACTCTCGCCACAAGAAATGGAGCTTCAATTACAACTTAAGGCCTTGAACAAGCCACCCATCAAGAGTTATAAGGTATTTTTTGTTTATTAGAATACTTTTAAACTCGATGATTTTGACACAATATTAAGTTGTCGTTTGATTGATGTATCATGTACGACTTAGAAATTACATAGTAATATAAAATTTCAATTCAGGTGTTGTTTGGTTATACCAAAATTAATTTTCCATGATTTTCTAAAACACATGGATTGGATTAGCCAATTTATATGAATTACCCAAAACTCGTTCGATCGACATCCGGGAGTTGAATTGGCACAAAAGTTTCCAATTACCTAGGGGGGCCTTTATATGTAATCAACCTCCTCCAACAATTCATGGGAAAAGGAAAATTCGTGATTTGAGTTAACCAAACATCTCCTATTTATCCAGTTCCCATTTTTGTGAGGGCGACCAAACGAGCTCTCAATCGCAATTTTTTACATTCGTATTTATGTGAAGTGGTCAATTTTTTTTTTTTTGGTTCGACATAAATATTTATTGACGAGAATTTGTACTGTCAACAAATGAGAATAAATAAGTGAATTCCAAGACATTCCTTTTTGTTATTTATCTACTGTTATTTGACCTGTTTTTTGTTGACGGCATGCATGTTATTTAAATATTTCGAACTTGCAGAAAAATTAGGCTAATATCATAGACTGCATTGATATACATAAACAACCCGCCTTCGATCATCCACTGCTCAAAGACCACAAAATTCAGGTAAACCAATAAATGCAATTTTTTTATTATTATTATTAATGAATTGATCTTTTCACTAAAAAGACTCGGAATGTGCAGATACAACCTAGCTCTGAGCTACAAAACTTGGTAAAATCGTCACTTGTACAAGCGAATGATGAAATAATACTTGACCCAAAATCCGAAGTGCAATATGACTGTCCTTCAGGAACTGTACCAATTCGAAGAACTCGACTAAGGGATCTTATCAACTCCAAATCGGCTTTAAACCACTATCGTACCATGATCAGTGGACCGCCATTCATTTCTCAACAGGGTGTTAGCGTATGTTCTACCCTATCCCC